>JAPQRQ010000015.1:13802065-13813388 GCA_037367365.1 Apogon talboti | reverse complement strand
ATATGATGTAATAAGTGGAACCAGTATAAATGCTAGTGTAAGTATAAATAAAATGGACATTGTAAAATTGGTTGTTGACTGAGTATTTTTGCGAAATATAATGACTACATTATCAAAAACATTATTTGTGCTCACTTGTTCTATTTACAGGGTAGAAAGTGTGAGCTGGCGGGACAGTAGAAGAAGCAGGTTCACAACAGCTGTTACTATCTGGCAGTTCTGTCTTAGTGATAATGAAAGAGCGCTTGTTAACTCCAAAATTAACACCTGGGGAATGTGTTGGCCGGGGCAGATAGGGCTTTATCTGCTGGAGGCTGTGGGAGTGCTGCCCTGTGGACATTCCCCAGAGGCCCAGAGCAGACCTGGGATGTGAAAGTAGCCAAAGGGTCGACTGAGGGTCACATACTGGAAGACATGACATGAACGTCTTCAGGTCATCTTACAATATGAGGAAGACTACAACCTGGGAGGTAGGAGGGTGGGACCAGGCATCATTCAAAGATTTCAGATAGTGTATTAGCATTTGTACAGGTCTATTTTACATTTCAAACATTCTTTTATTCATTTTCTCACAGGCCTTTTCTAACATAAGTAATATAAAATATGTGTACATTAATCGTACATATTGCATGAAAATGTGTATATTTAGATCAATTTCAAACAATGACATATATGTCAAGGGCTTGTAATTCTATGTACATGTAGAATGACATCTCTGTAGAATTTTTTTCTATTAATCTTCTATTAGCCTGGCTAAAAAAACATTGATTATGGTATGGATTCACTGGGGCATAGTTTCAATAAGCTTGTACACTGCCACAACATTTTTTATCATCGGAACACTGCCCCCACAGGTTTGTTACTGTAGGCACAAGGCATGATGGGTAATCATTTCACCCATCTCTCTTGAACAGGGTCAATCTGGACTCATCAGACCACACAACCTTTTTTCCATTGAAACACAGTCGAGTCTTTATGCTGTCTAATAAACTGATGGTTCATTCAAGAAATGAGGAGTTGCATCAGTTAGAGTTAAAGAACATGTTGTGGCTAAAACATATTAATTGCATCATTAATTATCCAATGTGAGGATCTGAACTATTTCCTTAGTTAAATCCAGATAGAGACTTTTTTCGGCCAGGCTGTGTATTATATATGTATTAGGTAAAATAATTTCTGTATCCAAATGCACTATTTATGAGTGTATATTTGGATTTATAGATACTTATATATTATATAGTGCATTTCTAGTTAAACTTGTGTTAAGTCTTTATTTTTATTTTCCAGCATCCTGAAGAAGTTAACATAAATAGATAAATAAAGATATTTCTTTATTTATTTTCAATGAGAAGTGTAAATTATGAGATTGTGGTAAATTATGGGGAACAATGTAATGTTACATTAGACTTCTAATGATGATATTTACTCCTTAGGTATCAAAATGAAAGTTGATTTGTCAGTACTCAATAACAACTAAATAATTCACCATAAAAGTATTAGAATTTGGTTCTCAGGCCTGTGGAAGAGTTGACATAGCTGAGGAAGAGTAACAAAGTACAAAGTCTTAATTAAAAGGACAGAAGTCTGCAAAGTAACAGTGTTCTTACAGAAGGAAGTGAAAGAACTTCTTAGTGACTTGTTGATTACAGGCCACAAGAGTCACACGACGAGGGAATGAGAGACGGAGACAGCTGTCCGATGCCTGGCATGCTGTTACCACCTAGCAAGAGGGGCTACCTCAGGTCACAGAGAAAAGAGACAAACACACACTCCAGATGGTGAAAGTGTATTTACAGTAGCGCTGCCTGGCACTGAATGTGCTCAGAGGCTTGGCTGGATAATTAGATAACTTTGTGTTTGCCAAGAGTATACAATGACGACCAGCCAAATGTGCGTTTTTTTTATCAAGGGCATGTAGTTATATTTGATTAAGTCTTAAAGTGATAAATGGCCATATTTATTGTGGAGACAATTGGCATTTTTCCGCATTATGAATAGTCGGAGGGCTGAAATGGAGTTTGTGCAGCAGTTTGTGTGTGCAGTTTTTAGTCAAGTTTGGGGATGATTGATTTATGTATTTGTGCACAAGTGTGTGTGTGTGTGTGTTTAAGGTTTGGATGACAGCGCTAAACAGTCACCCAGGAGGTGTCACAGTCATTTCACCGGGTGTCATAAGGCCACTGGGCGTGTCCAAATCAGGATCGCCCATTTAAAGAGTCGGTGTCACGCCACTCCAACAGCTCAATACAGCTGTCAGTCACTGCTGTCCCACCTAAAAAAAGGCCAGGAGGGGGTTCTGGGGTGTGAAGAGAGGCCTTTGGGAAACACTGACTAATCAGATTCCAGCACCAATCACTGGGACATGGGATGTCTTCTCTGAAGGATAAGTCAAATGTGCCAGGGAGGGCTGGGACCTCAGTCAACTGAAGGCCAGGCAGTAATGTGTGGAAGTGGGAGGGTGTGAGAAAAGGATGTGTGGGGTATTAGAGGCTGCCTCCGCACTAAATATGTCAGAGAGACAGTTATGTAAGAAAGGACTGAGACATTAAAGACATTACAGGAGACTTTACAAAAACATCATCTCTTTCATGTAACTATGAAACAACTGAACTGGAAAGAAATGTTTTATCAAGGCAGAAAGTGTTTTCTGATGGATTTTAGAGTCAATTTTCTTTTGTAGCCTTTTATAATGGTCATTGATTTATACAAGTGAATGTCTGCCTCCTGCTTTGTTTATGTCTGACACAAATGCACTTATTTTTACCATATTAGACAGTCAGACAGAGGAATGCAACAGCCTCACAGGCATGAGTACATTGTCCAGTCGTTTGCAGTTTTCATTTCCATGTCAATTTCAGTGTAAATTTAAACATATTATATTGAATATATGTTCAAATAGACAGACTGCACATTATTCAGGAAAACGGTGCAGCATAACTTCATTTTTTTTGGCCAGTTCTCTTCTGTTTTTACAGATGTATCTACACAGATGAGAGGGAATAAGACCAAAGAGATATCCATGCTAAAGCAAAGCATATTTTACAAATACACACCAATGTGAAAGTCTGTGCACAGTACACATACAAGGATGACAACTTAGCAGCAGCACATAGAGTACAGTACAATGGGTATGACATTTCCACAGCCAATAATAAAACACAGTTATTATAAGTTTGACAATTGCATGAATTTTTCTCTATTTGTAACTAATTTGAGATAAAAGCGACTGAACTTCAAAGACAGACTGCATGCAATCAAGAGTGTGTATTCTCAAACTATACCATAGATAAATAACTGTATCATGTGCATACAAATGAAATACAATGGGGCATTTGATAAATAACATTATAATAAAGTATATTCCTGAGATTGTATCAGTGAGGTTTTTTTCATGCTGAAAATAACCATCTTTATAATGTCTTCTATATAATTGAAATCTTTGAATTTTCCAGACAATGTACAAAACAGATAATAATCAAGACATTTACACATGCATATACGAGCCACCCCCTTAAAGTTTATCTTATCTTAAATGCTACATATTCTATTTAACTATTGGCTCTAGGTATAAAAAATGCATTTCACTGTACACAGTACTATGTATAATTGTGTAAGTTATGAATAAAACTTATCTTAAAAATCTTATCTTATCTAATCTTATTTTATCTAATCTTATGAATTTAGCTGTGCATTCTTCATAAGACAGTTGCAGATATGCAGTTAATCTAATATTATTATATTTAGAAAGTTGTTTATCTGAAAAGGCTTAAAACTGTATAGGTCACTCATAGAAATACTCTGAAATTCAAAATGTCAACCTTAGTGTATTATTACAGGACATAACAAGACTTTATTACCTTTGTGAAATGTTTCAAAATTTGTTATTGTCATGTAGAAAATCAAGATCAAGAAAATTACCATATTTGGTTTCTTACCTAAAATCCAATTAGTATACATAAAAAATACAAGAAAAAAACATGTAAGGTGAAAGGGACATGTAACATCACTTTTAGAACAATAGACCACCATCAGTTCTGGTCCAGACCCCTGTCCACATCCACATTATGCCTTTGAACATCATTACTTACATTAGTACCATTACTTCCTGGTACCTAACAAAGCAGGTACACTCACTGTTCATGCAGAGGTGGACCTTACAGACCCTGGAGACCACATTGGACCTGAGACTGGGGACTCACTGTCCTCACTGGAACTGTTACTGTCACTGTCTTGTAAATGTATGCAGAAATTACCAAAAATAGTCACTTGCCCAATATAGGCTTAAATGTACAAGTCTTAATCAGTTGCAAGTCAGGAGCAGTAAACTGAAGACTCACTTGTAATTGGATAAATGTCTGTAGAGCAAAGAAAACTTGTTGAATTGAATGAATAAAAAACAAATTCCCACAAGTGTGCAGGACGTCTTTTGACCTCAGAGCTGTTTTTCCGATACACCTGTCCCTCAAGGCTTGTATAGGGGAGTGCATGGGACAACTTTGAAGTTTTGCAAACACCAGGATTAATTTACTATCTCTAACATAAACTTCTTTTGCAGCAAACTCTCCGGTGGACTGTTTTTACGGATTTTCCTTTCCTCTTCCAATTAACAATCTTTACAAGACCAGGATGGTGCACATGTACGACCGACGGTTCAGAGGGGTTTACGTTCAGTGTCAAGGGTCGGCTAAGTTTAGTAGAGCCCTGGAGAGGGAGCGAGTGTTTGACCAGAGAGATAGACAACTGAATCCACCTCTTGCAGGAGCAGCTAGCTCCACATTGAATGTTAATCAGGGAGGGGGGGGGCCATGCACTCCTATTGTCTGGATGAAAGAATGAGATGCCTTTCATGTCCTGACGTTAGCAGCCCTCTGGGTCTCCTGGTATCAACCCTGCTGATCTGTCTCCTGCTACAGGGAGGGACTTTGAAAATGAAAATGCTTTAAATGTGTGCTGCTACTGATATGATAATGATCAAACTGTGATCGGTGCGGACTGAGGCTCGACAAGGAAACGGCGAGCTACGTCTTCATTGTGTACTTTGATTGATTATCACATTAAAAGACACACTTTGTTAAGACTGAAAGAGAATATGTTTTTATGTGTTTCCTGTAAATTAGCATGCAGAGAGCAGATGGTTCACCAAACTAACAAAATGGCCTTTAACGCAGCTTACACTCCAAGCACACCGCAGTCAGACATTTTCTATCCAGTGTTTATTTTTTAACCTGCTGAGAGTAGAAGATGAGAAAATGTAGCTGAATGCAGGTATTTCATGTGTGTGGTCACCGCCAAACTGCCAAAATGATTTTCAATTGCTTTCCTGTGATTGTCCTGAGGCTTGGCACTTGCATTGTCTCCTTATTTTGCAAACCCCACCCATCTGGCACACCAGACAGGTTAAAACAAACACCCAGAATGATGCAAACATGAGCTGACCCATGTGTGCTCCCAGCTGCCCTTTTCTATTCATTTGACGTCCTCAGTTAAACCAATGACTATGGCTTACTCACAAAAATGTCATGTCATGAACAGAAGAGAAGTTTAATTGAAAGTTAAGCTCACTGAAATATTCATTTAATCGACTTATAAAGGATGACCAGGGATGGAAGTAACAAAATACAATGGCTGTTTGTGTACTACATTTGTCTCTAATTCTCATTATTTATTTTGTGTTCACAACACGATGATTTATTCAATGTATTTCTCCCAAAAACTTTCAAGTACCCCCTTGGGCTTCTTCCAAGTACCCCCCATTTGGGAAAGACTGTCCTACACCACGACAGCAGTTACTCATTCAAAGGAAGGGAGTCAAGATGGAATTTCACAGACCGAAACACACAAGACCTATAGGACTTTAACAGACTTAGATTTACGCTCTGTGTAACCTCTGTTTGTCCAACGGATAGCTTAAAAAACTCAACCTGTGCAGGTGAATATCAAATATATGTCATATATGTGGTCACAGTCAGTGCTTTTGTTGAACTTAGTGGTCTAGTCAATGCAAGCTCTCTAGTTCTGATTAATAAAGCTGAGGGTGTAATATCTAAACCCAAGTTTATCTTATCTTAAATGCTACATATTCTATTAAACTATTGGGTCTAGGTATAAAAAATGCATTTCACTGCAAACAGTGCTATGTATAATTGTGCAAGTTATGAATGAAACTTGTCTTAAAAATGTTATCTTATCTTATGAATTTAGCTGTGCATTCTTCAGAAGACATTTGCAGATATGCAGTTAATCTAACATTATTACAGTTAGAAAGTTGTTTATCTGAAAAGGCTTTAACCCTGTATAGGGCACTCAGAAATGCTCTGAAATTCAAAATGTCAACCTCAGTGTGTTATTACAGGACATAACAAGACTTTATTACTTTTGTGAAATGTTTCAAAATTTGTTATTGTCATGTAGGAAATCAAGGTCAAGGAAATTACCATATTTGGTTCCTTACCTGAAATCCAATTAGTATACATAAAAAATACAAGAAAAACACATGTAGGGTGAAAGGGACATGTAACATCACTTTTAGAACATTAGACCAACATCAGTGCTGGTCCAGACCCCTGTCCACATCCACATTATGCCTTTGAACATCAGTACTTACATTAGTACCATTACTTCATGGTACCTAACAAAGCAGGTACACTCACTGTCCATGCAGAGGTGGACCTTACAGACCCTGGAGACCACATTGGACCTGATACCAGTTTTTAATGAATTTTCTCTGTTTTGATATAATAACTTTTGAATTTACTCTGGGCTTTTATGAACATCTGCATATTCTATAAAATAAATACAGGAAAATACCTGATTTTCACTTAGTAAATGTTAAATGTAGTATAATTTGGAAGCTGCCACACAAATACTTACAGGTCTTTAGTAGTTAAGTACAACCTAACCACATTTACAGTACTTGAGGGACATAATTTATTGTACTCAAGTTTTTTTCTAATTACTATTATCTAACATAATCAACAGGTTTGGAATAATTGTTGGACCTTTCTAACAAACCACTGAAATGTCATAAATGTGACTTGTTGATACAACAGGGTTTTCTTATGTGCAAATGTGAAAATCTGTCACATGAAATGTTTCCTTTACAAACTGAATGAAGCTGTATTTAAATGAATAACAACACAAATCTATTTTATTAACAAGGAAGGCATACATTAAGAATATCCAATGTTGAAAAGCAATCAAGAAACAGTAAACGCTCCAGGAACAGAATATCAGAAGGTCATGGTGAAGGGCTGTTATATTTAATATGTGCAGAAAATCACAGGTGGCATAATAACTACTTCCAAAGCTGTGGATCTTTTATTGCACACAGACTGAAAAATGATGATAAATACCAGAATGTAAGAAGTGATTTATTTATATAGCTCTATTCTAAACAGCGGCATCAAAGTGATTCACAGTGAATAGCAAGACTCATATTAACCCACAAGAAAACTCAACAATAACTGAAATATAGAGAAATAATACAACAATATAAAAAATATAACAATGCACAGTTATAATAGTATGAAAGTAGGAAGTAAAACAAAACAGTTATGCAGTCCAATGCTGTAAAATAAAGAGTAAGGAGGGAGTACCAGAACATAAAAGTTGCAAATACATGATAAAAGTTTGGTCTTTCATGATCTGAAATGAGTAATAATACAGTTATAGTATGGAAATGAGTTTCTATGTCTGAAAGGTGTGTGCTGGAAGATAGATCGCACTGACTAACACAAGTTGACTGGGTAATTTCATATTTAGTGGTGGTTGTGTGGATGGATGGATTTGTCAGATCATTTGTATCTGAAAAAAGGTGAAGGGCCACCGATAGGTATCAAAATATCCACTAGACAAATGGGTTTCGGACCTGGCAGCTCCATTCAGGTCCATGCAGAGGTCAACCCAGCGACGGTGGGGTGTCCTCAACAAGTTAACCCGACTGCGAACAGGCTTTCTCCGGTGACAAGGCCTCCATACATCCAGGCCGGGCCTCCTACTGTTAACCCAGGGCCTGCAGGAGCGCTCAGGGAGGCTACTGTTTCTGCCACTGTCAGTGAGATGGATGAGGGGGGAAACAGAGAAAGAGGCTGAGTCTATTTAGGCACAGTGACATCTCAGACTGCGCTTGACACGTGGACACAAAATCTCACAACCCCCTCCCCCCCCTTCACTTTCGCCTACATAATGGACATATGGTGTCCCCAAACACTTAAACACATATGCAGAAGAAATTAGATTACCACTGATGATGATGACCAAATTAGATTTGTCACACCGTCACATGGGAGAGGAGAGTGCTTTGCACACATGAGGCGCGGAAAACACATGTGCGCACTCTCAGATACACACACGTGTGCTGTACAAAGGCTGGAATTCTGCACAAAAGGGGAAGGGGATGACACCATACTGTGCCTCAGACAGGCCCAGTGATGGATATGATGGATCAATCATCCTCTGCGTTTAATCAGGACATCAGTCATTGAGCGGGATGGGGGCTGATGGGTAAAGCGGGGGTGGGTGGGTGGGTGGGTGGAGAAAGGCACGGCAGAGCCAGAGGCCTTTTATAACTACATTTAACCCCTGATGGGAATCTTTATGGGTTGATGGAATGAGGACACCATATATTTAAATTGGCAGTAAACACACACACTGGTCTTTCAGAAAGCAGCCTGTTACGACGGAAAGAACTTTAGGGCTCAGAAAGAGGATTAACTGGTTGCGAGGTGGTGTTTTTAATTTAATTTGGACAATACACAATACTTATACTGAAAAATAAACCAAAAAAAAAAAAAAAATCATATGACAGACTGCTGTATTTTAGGCCTACATTGGTTATGGTTTGTCTTGTTTTTAAACACATTTGCTTCTTTATTCCTATTTACCAAGTTTCACACTGATGTGGCATGAAATATCTGAGAAACGGATTAGAACATATTTAAGATTGATGTATGGATAGACAAACCACCGGACGGACATACGTTCATATACAGATGTGTAGACGCATCAAAAAACCTTGAGTGGAAATGCTGAAAATAGCACATAATAGAATATGTTAATATATGTAACAGTAAATGTAAATCCATTATGTTAATGATAAACCAAAACCCAGTATTTTTTGTCAATAATAAATGAAAACATGCATAAATTTTCATTTTCTTTTGGCAGATTTCTGGAAATTTGATTAAAATGCTCTATACATTTAAATGAGAGCAGAGAGAGTTTGCTATTCACTTTATAAAACACTTCACAAACACAAAACTCTGAAAGAAACCAAGGAAAGAGGTAAAAATGTGCTGCAGAAAGTATGACGTTAAAAACAAATAGTAGAGTGTTTGTAGCGGTTAAAAGTTAGTCTTTGGACAAGTAAATGTCATGGAATTAAATATAGATCATACTGTATATGTGAGTTTAAAACCATTATTAAGAATGGAAAATCACATGAAATGATACAAACAACCGTAGACCCATATGTAAGTAAAAGAGGAATAAACTAAAATAAAGACGGACAAACCAGGCTATTGAAATGTATGGACAGAGACAAGCGTATGAGTACTTGAATAGAAAGGTCTTGCAGTTTGGAGGATGAAAGCTAAAGGCAGCTTCTCCAGTATTCATACAGACTCTGTTTCAGATGACCTGAAGGGTCCTGCTGGCTCATAGCTCACAAGTATGTCAGAGATATATCGGGGTGCCAGAATATGTAGGGCCTGAAAAATGAGCATTCACATTTTAAAATCAATTGTAAGATTTACTGGAAACCAGAAGAGCAGCCTCAGTGTCCGGTCATGTTTCCTTTTCCGATGGTCAAAACTCTTCTCCCTGTGAGCAGCTTCATACCGTACTCTGGCTGATTGGGACTAAAAACATGAATAAGTACATGTGGACTGATGTCTGTACACTGTTGAAAAGAAAAGCTGTCTCCTCTGACTGTGATTGGCTGAAGCCCAGTTCCATCGAGCCAACCTTAAAACACAAGCGCTGACAAACACTCAACAACTCTTGATCAGCTGAAAAGTCACCAACGAGTGCCAATTCATACACTTCTATCACTACGGTTCTGGTTCATTTTCACCATATGTGTTTCCAGTGGAAATATGAGGGGAAAGCAGAAAACTGGAGACAGGAAAACACTGATATCTGCTGATTATGTGAAGTGTCCTGGCAAGACTGCGGTCTGAGCGTGATGTGGTCACGGCAGCCTCCTCAACAACCAAACCTGACAAACACGCTGTGAAATCAGCCCATCCCATGCTCTGTTCCCTCCAACCACAGCTCTGGATCCACACACACACTCACATCTACACACCTTATTGTTTCACTCAGGGACTTGCACAGCTGTGCCTTTATAGGCTATCTAGCTAAAAATGATGTTTATGTGAGAAGAACTAACTTCATGATTTGCATTTTGCTAATCTTTTTAATATTAACAAATGAATAACACATTTTAGATATGGAAAACTGGCTTTCTTCTAGATATGTTTTTGTAAACTGGACTGAGACGAGAATGAAGAGTTTCATCACATTTTCTTTACTTGTTTTGATGTTGTTTCACTCAACAGAGAAATCTACAACAATGAGTTGAAAATACTAGCGTTCATTTATTTCCAAGTGGTGCTTTAGAATTGAGAAGACCTGAAAAAGAGCACATTTTGTGCATTTACACTGACAGTTATGTTTGTATATGCAGTGTCTATGATAGTAGTCTGCTTGATGTGCATGTAAATATCAAATTTAAGCTTAACTAAGCAAGAAAATAGATGCAGGTCTAGATATAAGATGTGTGTCTGGGCTTTTTGAACACAAATGACAGCTATGTTTGTAGAACTCTCCTTAACATTAGTGATCACTATCTTGGCTATATCCAAATGGGAGGTAGTACTACTACACCTGTGGAAATAGATACCCATGAAGGTACGATCCACAGCTTTGGTGTTGCCAAGTTTATTTCAGGAATGACATGACATGTTGCTTCAGCATAATTTTCATTTCCTATACATTTTTAATAAAACTGTTTTAAAGTCAAATGATCTAATTCATCTGATGTATTGATGGATAGGAGTTTATTGTTCTGCTATAACCATCCCCATCCTCCTCCATCTAAGGTTTGTTAGTATTTAATCATGTCACAAAACCACCATTGCTCAGTGTTGTTACTTATTTTCAACATGCACAACATACAGCGCAGTGCAAAAGTCTTAGGCAGCCTGCAGCTTTGTTGTTTGAGTAAGACTATGACCACACATGCCAGTCAGTCAGTCAGTCAGTCATCATCTGAACCCGCTTAATCCTCACTAGGGTCGCTTGGAGCCTATCCCAGCTACTT
>JAPQRQ010000015.1:13764069-13778875 GCA_037367365.1 Apogon talboti | reverse complement strand
CACCCACCCACCCCAGGAGCGCTTCTCTGTCTCTGCAGGGGCCACACAGTCCGGACGAGACAGTAAATATTCATCCGTTTAATGCCGAATGCTTTCACCAGTTGTGTAGGTACACAGGCAAGGAAAATGCGTAGGTATACGTGCATCGGTGAGCCAAAACTATTCCCTCCTTTATTTGTATCCTTTTTTTCTCTGCTTATAATGATGTTAAAAACAGCATATGTATTTTCTTCTAGAATGTACTGTCTGTCATTTATATCTGTCTTCTTTATCTGAGTGTGATGAGTGGGTTTCCCCCTTCTTGAACTTCTATGTTAAAATTTTATTGTCTTTCACAGTAATGCAGTGAGGTGTGGCTTAGCTTTGCTTTTTTTTTTTTGTTTTTTTTTTTTTTTTGTAGGGTATTAACAGCAGTAGAGGGAAGGGAAAAAAGACAGAGGGTTCATTTCTCCCCTGCAGTTTGTTTATTTATGCTTTGTGCCCCCACTATGTATTTTTAAAACAATTGAGGCTGACTGCGAAGAATGCCACAGTGTGGTCATGTGCGAGAGGCTAAACAAACTTCTCTGTGGTATAATGAGTGAGTTTTGTATGTGTGCGCGCGTATGAGTGTATGACAATTAGAGGGTGAGTGTGTGTATGTATAAAGTGCTTTGTGGCCTGTTCGTGCGCTAACATGGCACCGTGTCACCCATCTAGGAGGAAGAAAAATCGAAGCGGGAGGAGCTGGAAAAAATCCTGGAGGAGAATAACCGCAAGATCGCCGAAGCTCAGGCCAAACTGGTACGCCCTGCTCTGCTCCTTTTTTGGATCCTTTTTCCCAATTTCTGTCAAATTTATAACCTTCAATTTATAGTTTTTGCATGCTGCCTTGATCATATAAAACCATAATTTTGACCATCAATCCTTTTGTAACCAACACTGAAATGCAAGGTTGTTGAAATCTTGAAAACATATTACAGGGTTTCTGCAGGCCCTTGAAAACTGTAAAATCCAATAATCTGAACTTAAGGCCTCAAGCTGTCTTGAATGTGATGGTGACAGGTCTTAAACAATGATTACAACTTTCCCTTTATAATGCTGTGTTCTCGTCATATTTAATAACACCATAACACACTTGCTGCATAATCAATGGTCAGTAGAAATGGCTGCTTCTATAAGTAATGAGTTAAAATGCTTTCTGTTACTTTCATTGAAGTGCAACTTCAATAAGATCTGGTCTCAGAACAACACAGTATTTGATCAAACTGCTGAAAATGACACATTTGGAGCCTGTTGCACCTTAAAAAGAAATTAAGAACTTAACTAACTTGTGGACTAAGCATTTTTCACATCAGGAGCAAAACCAAAGTCTAACTTTCCCTTGTACTTTGTCAGTATGGATGTGAAATCGGTCTTAAATTGCATCTGTAATGGTATTTAAAGTTTTCCATTTAACTTGTTGACACCTGCAGAAACTCAGATATACAACATGACATAGACCATTAATCTTCTTGTAACTAAACACTCAAGTTCAAGGTTGTCAAATTTAAAAACAAAACCTATTATGCTCATGTAATTTAACAATTTAACAGCATAAAAACATGATTCTGTGCCCATTAATCACTTCTCATTTCTGTCAGATTTATAGCCCCCCCCCCCCCAAAAAAAGTAAAAAAAAAAACCCAAAACAAAACGGGGTCTCGTTCCTGTCCTGTGATTCATAATCTGGTACAACTCTCCAGTTCTGAATGCAGACGAGCGAGTTTAGATCCTGCTCACATCACGTCTGCTTTATGCACTTTTAATGTCACTTGCGTGTCTTTAATCACAAATCTGTGTCCTCTTACTGATTGAGACCTCGAGGGTTTGCCACACCACAACATGACCAAATAAGTTAATAGACGTTTGGCATGAAACCACTTCTGTTGAGTGGCTTCGAAGTGATAGTTATCATCCGTGGTTAGCGATCCAGTGGGGTTTTTTCCCCTGTTGGCTATGTCAGCTTAAGTCTGACTAATTTGTAAAGCGGTGTTTATTTGATTCAAGCCTGATTTGGACAAGCTGAGACTGAAGTAAACAGAGAACCAGACTCTGTAAAGAGTGGAGGAAGAAAATGCCAACTATTTGTGGGCTTCAATGATGATGCTGTCTGTCCTTGTGTGACCTGCTGTCTGTCTGCATGGTTTAATAAAATGTCCAACAGACCAAGGAGGACTCAATCTCTAACCTTTCTACTATTCAGCATGCTGCCTTTGTCATACAAGCCTATCAATTGTTCAGTAATCAGTGAAATGCCACATGTCCAAAACGTATTATAGGATTCCAGTGGGTCAATAAAGTCTAAAACCCACTAATATGTACTCTAAATCTTAAAATGTGTCAAATGTGGTCCCACTTTTAAGTGTGTTTTTTTTTGGGGGGGGGGGGGTTAGTTAGTTGTATTTTATTTGGAAAGTCCATTAACAAAGTTTACACACTATTTGTAACATTTCAGCTGCTTTTTAGAGCTTAACCATTTCAGCTGGTTTCACTGTAGTAGTGGAAAAAAGTTTTTGCACACCCTTAAAATTTGACACAAGCTCAAATAACATGAATTGTTTGTGGACAAATTCTTTTGGGGGTTTCAAAAGGTGTGGTGGAGCAAAGAAATGCAATTTATCTTTTTTGTTTATTGGTAACAAGAAAAAACAGCAAAACTAAATTCTTGACACTTTGAACGTGTCCTGGATGTGTTTCATCATCTGGCTGAAACATCCATTTATGACCTTGATGGAACAGTTCAGTTCAGTGACTGATCGCAAGTGCATGGGGTGTCCACAAACTTTTGTCCACCACTGTACACTCTGCTGAACTGTCTCGCATTAAAATTTGCACTCAGTGAAGTTAAATATTGCAGTCTGTCCGTCCTTGTCTGACCTGCCGTCTGTCTGTCTGCTCTGAATCACGTCCGACAGGCTGAGGAGCAGTTGCGTATTGTGGAGGAGCAGAGAAAGATTCACGAGGAGCGCATGAAGCTGGAGCAGGACCGGCAGCGGCAGCAGAAGGAGGAGCAGAAAATCATCCTCGGCAAGGGCAAGTCCAGGCCCAAGCTGTCCTTCTCACTCAAGGCCACAGAATGAGACACTGCTCCCCACTTTCGTCCACATGTCGCGCCCTGCCTTCATCCCCACCCCCCCACCCCATCCAGCTCTCCCTCCTCCTCATCATTCTTCCCTCCCTCCTCTGTGGAACGCTCGCTTCGTTTTGGAAGTGCTGAAGGAAGGCTGAGGAACGGGGACGCGACCCGATGTGTGGACTCGCTCGTCCCTCCCGGCGTCGCAGAGGAAGCAGCTCTTCATGCCCCTCCCCCCCTGAAGGACCTGGCTGCTCCTTCCGGCCCTCCTCACCCCCCCCTCACCGCACAGATGACTCCTGTTTGTGCTTTTTTTTCCCTCCTCAGTTTTATTTTCACTTTTAGGGAACTTGAACTTTTGATGTAGAACGCTCTAACTTGTCCTTTTCGCCCCGTTTAAGTCTTAACTCTGGTGTAACAGCGACAAACTGTACGCCCGTGCTCTTAACAGCAAACAACAATCCAGTCCCTGATGTAGAAGAATATGTGTGACTCTGTTTAGTCCAGCTTACTGTTCATGTGCAGCTTGGGAGTTGGCCTGTGGTTTTCCTGTTTTCCTTTTTTTTTTTTTTTTTTAAAGAGTCCTAAAGCGGCTGATGCAGCGGTAACAAATCAGCCTTTAAAAGCACACTTCACGTCCCGTCCGGCTGAAAGCTTCACGTCTTTTACCTTCCACATGTTTTCTCTTCCAGACGAAGCTCATATCTTCTTCTTTTAACTCGTATGCAAAGTCGTCGCAGCGCAGGTGAACTCAGTCCCTGACTCCCAAACTGCCCATGACTGAACACCAACCTACAACAGGATCCATGTCTGTGTGTAGTAAAGGGGGCCTGTGGGTAGTGGAAGACAGAGGGGACATTTCCTGTATGATGTCATGTTATTAGCCTTGCTGTGATGTGCTGACTCCCACTCCTCAAACTCGGAGGATTAGAAAACAAAAAGTAATGCTTGATTTTGTCCGACTGGGGGAAGAAAAAAAAAAACGGTGCATTGTACAAACGAAACAAAAAAACATCCCAGCATACAGTGCGTGTTCTGTCCCTGAGCATTGTTGTAGTAAATTAACTTGGCAAGGCGTCTCACTTCATGATTCGTAGAGGATGGACAAGTCCAGGTAAGATGTGGCTTGAGGTCGGCTGTGTGGATGTGTGTGTGTGTGTGTGTGTGTGTGTGTGTGTGTGTGTGTGTGTGCGCGTGTGTGCATGTTGTGAATGACAAGGCTGACCTCAAGTCTGTATAATGACTTTTTCTTATGTTGTGGGAATCTGAATTTGTCGTGTAATTTCCCCCCAGTTGTCAAGGGACTGAACAGTTCAATAAATCCATTGAATGCCTCTACTTGTGTTTTGTGTGAGCGTTTATTTACTACATTTATTCAGGAAAAAAAAAAAAACAAATCTGTAGAGTAAACCTATTGAACTTGGTTTAATATGTAGGTTTTTAGCAGAAAATTGGACTCATGGAATCATTATTCTTGCCATTTGGAGTGGCTTTAAATTAAATGTAAGTCACTTCTCACAGTCTCTTTAAACACGTAGTGGGTTGACCTGGTCAATGACAAATTTTAATGGCATTACTGGCACCGTCTTGGGGTTTTTGTCAGCGGGTTATTGCACACAGCGATCCATTTTGTCCCCTTGAGGCGTGCAGGACCAATGCATCAACGTCCCGTTAAAGAAACCCCTGTAATAACAGGCTGCCTAATGAGCTGGCAGCTCCGGGTGTGGGCCCGCAGCGTTATTTCCAGCAAAAAAAAAAAAAAAGGTGAGGAATCAGTGCGAACGACTGGGTGGAGCAGCCGCAGCCGTGTGCACTGAACCTCCGTGAACTCACCATGTCATGACGCGTTCAAGAGACACATGACGAACGAGAAAGTGACTTCCACCTGCACGTGAAGGTGTTACAGATGATTACACGGGGTTCTGCTGGTGCTGTTCCTAAACTGACGAGTCGGGCGTAAAAATCCAATCCACTTCAATTTATTTACTTTTTAATATAGGCTATTTAAACTCAACCACATTTATGACATTCTTTTTCACAGAAATTCTCATCCAATTCCTGCACAGTGAAAACTTTCAAGAAATCTCTTATTTTTTTTCCCTGTGTTAAATAATAAGGTTTAATATTCTCCCATTAAATAAAGTCTTCGATAAACTGTCACAAAGCTGAAAACAGCCCTGTTTTCCTGAGTTCCTGTAAACTTCACATCAACATAAACATAAACATATGGTGATCATTTCGGTTGAATGTGATGCGTCTTTGCGGATTAAAGTCTTCAAAAGCACATGAAGTAGTTAAACTCAGCTCAACCTGAACATATACATCAGTGAAACAGACACGCACGATTGGCTTACGTTAAATACTCTTTGCTACTATTTTCTAAGCACTTTGGTGACGGATCTGCGCACTTCTGCCTGTAGTTTGACGGTGAGTCGAGGCTGAAGTCGTGCGGTGCGCTCGGCCGGTCCTCGGGACGCGGTGCCGGGCCGTGGCGCACCGCTCCGCTGCTGGATAAACACTGAGCTCCACGGCCCGTGGACCGGGATCGGCGCTGCTGCTGCCGCTGCTGCTTTACCAGCCTGTCAGCTAAATGTGTCATTAAAACAAAGAAGAATTCAAGTTGGTAAAAACACAGCTGGCTTTGAAAGCTTTTTACAATTTAGGCAGTTTTAGAACTTAGGGATTAAATTTCCTGGAAAAACTTTACTTTTTACGCAAAAGTAGTACACTATTATTATCATTATTATTTATTTACTAATTCCACTCATCATCATTTAATAATCGTTGTGTGATAATACGTTTTTACACTTTTTTTGCATTTAAATAATTAATTCAGTTATGTTTTCATTAAACTTTCCCTGTAATTAGTACATATTTTAATCATCATAAGCACAAAAACAATCCAAACTGCTTTTGTGAAGCTCACAGACTCACAACTATACGTGTGTGTATGTGTGACACTCATGTGTGAGTGTGTGTTTCCGTTGTCTTTTGTCATCCAGATCTTCAGGACAGAGACGCTCCGTCGTGGACTGACTGACCCACGGCTTCAGGACGTGTTTTCAGCCCCGCAGAGGCAGGAAGGAAGGGTATGAAAAAGCAAGAAACTCGACACTTCCTCTATTAAACGCAGGTTTTAAGGGCAATAAGGATTCGATAGCGTGTTTCTTCATTTTGTCCCCCCAAGAAACATATCATACAAAGACTCATCATGGATGGAATAAAAGGAAATACTAGTTTTGAGTTATTCTTGCTGCTTCACATTTTTTTTAAATTAAAAGTTACTTTATACTTACTTTACAAATGACTATTTTTAATGCAACATAAAAATCAACAACTAAATTACGTTGCAGCCTATTATAAGTGAACTTTTCCAGCAGTTGTTACAGTTTTTAAATGAGCTGCACCGTTTAAGATGAACACATCCATTCATTAATGTGATAAAGTAATATCTAATTTCTGCACTTTTATTTTTGGTAACCTATATTTAGTAATATAAGCCTATTTAGTAATATTATTGTGATTCATATACTTTTGCACTACTTCGTTCATATTAAACAACAAAATCAAGTGTTAACCCTGCTTTAAGTGACCTTATTTGACAAACTTATAGTGAAAGTTATAATGAAATACTGGCCAAAAAAGAAACACACATCAAGTCAACTATACTTGGAGCTGCATTTGTCACTCTTTAATCTAATACACGGTGGCTTTTCTTTTAACCCTTCCTCGAATTCAATTAATCTTAATTCCACGCAGCTGCAATACACACCCAGAAAGTGCCTCCCCGTGTTTATTCCACGGCTGAAGTGGGGATCGGACTCTTCCATTATGAGCCCGGTGTTATATCAGCCTGATTATCAGCAAAGCAAACAGACGGCTGCCTTCACAAAACGACCTGATCGAATTAAGTCGTTAAAACGTGTCAAACATTCGCACCTTGCAAACCCACAGAGCGGTCAGATGTGGAAGTGTGTGGTGAGCTCTTTCCAATTAGAGGCCATTGACTAAAACTGTGTGTTTGAGTGTGAATGTGTGCTGTTTGATTTATGATAAAGCACGTGAGAGGTCAACTGTGATCATTTTAATGCGAATTGTTAGGGAAAGTAAGGAACTAAAGAACATACAGTATATCTGCCTTTTATTGTACCTCTGTGTTAGTTGTATAATATTATATAAAAGCAAAATAAATGACGTTATTTACTCCGAATGTTGAATATATAGGCCTACATGTGATAGTCTATGTTTTTAAGTTGCATTTTAAACAAAAATCAATTGTTTTTCACTGTCCTCAGTTTTTCCCTTCCTAAAATTTCCGCTAGTGGGCGCTCTTGCCTTATGAAAAACCCTGAGCTGATCTTTACTGCAGCCAAAGGTGCAGCTCCGTGGTTCGATGGAGTCCTGTGTATGTAGGCTATGAGCCTGATGGGAGCAAATGTTTTCTCGTTGTTTTCAGGACGGGGCAATCCACGGAAAGTGTAAACACGCGAGAACTTGTTACATGTTCGGAGGCGTTAGACACATTTAATTTGCATATGTGTTGCGTTCACTTGATGTCATGTTTTAGAGGTAAAATGAAATGTGTTGCTGATTCATATTGTTTTGTTTAATTGTAGTAGCATCAGTGTGGATTTTTTTGGGTGGTTTATTATGTGACATGGTTATTTTGTCATAAATGTTCACACATGACAGGTTGAAGTCCAGTTTAACCGCCTTATTGTTGAAGGGGGAAAAAAAAGCGGGTTTCTGTTGTAAATTCTGCCCGTTTCGCTCGCCACTAGTAAACCGTACCGAACCAGTTGCCTTCCTTTGATTGACAGTAGACTTCCACGCCAGGGGACCAATCAGCGGCGGCGGTGGGCGGAGCCGGCGCAAAACCAGCTCTACCAAATATTCCCAGTCGCGGTCACTTGCAGTTACTTTCCATCCAGGTCTCGGAGCAGCGCTGAGGCATCATCCCTCTGCTGTGTGTGTGCGGGGCGTTCTGGGACGGATCTGCAGGATTGTGAGCCGCAGCAGCAGTAGTTTTGGGGACCTCTAGTATGAGAACTTCCATTCCAGCTCGTTTGATTTCTTTCATTCTCATGTTTGATCATTTTCTTAATTTTGACCATCCGACCTCATTGTTTCGCCCTCCTCATTTTTCTGCTACTGTCACCCACAGTGTGTTGCTCACCACCACCACCACCACCAGCACCAGCTGAAAGGGGAATATCTCACCATTCCACCACCAGCCATCTCTGTCCTTTTCTCTGCTGATGCTGCTCTGGATTTTTGCTGGCATTGCTGGACTATAACGCAAAGGGGATTTATATTTGTATTGATTTACATCTCCACAGTGGACACCGACACTTTTTTTCCTCTCTGAAGGGATGTATCACTCTGCGCTCTGAACAGGGGAGAATATCCACGCACTGTCCGCTGAATGAACTACTGCCGTGCGCCTTTGGTTTTTGGAGCAGGTCTCTCATCTGGAGATGCTCTAGTCGGTGTCTGGGTTTGTGGTCCGTGCGTATCCACTCCGGATCGGGATATAAGGTGAAGACATTGGAGCGCTTGTCCTCTTGTTTTGCGTGCGTTTTTTGTTTTTTTTGTTTTGGTTTTTTTGTGTGTGCGTGGACATATTTGGCCATTTTCAGACGGATTGTGCACCCGGAGGCGCGTAGGCTCACCATGGGGGACTCGATGTGGAGATATTATTTTGGAGTTTTGTTTATTGCCTTCAAACTGGACTTGTCCCGGGCGCTCATCCTGGAGTCCATCTACTGGAACACAACAAATACCAAGTAAGTGCAGCTCCGTTCCGCGCTCATACTGATCCCCCCGTAGCGCCCTTACACCCTCAATCTCTCCCGTGTGGAGACGGATTTCGTGCCAGACTCCGTTGAAAAATCGAGCAGTTTAATGTAGGCATGCTCGCCGCGCATGGCTCTTACGCGTAAAATAGCACCGCTTAACGCACAATTTCAGACGTAACAATTCAGCATGCATAACTAAAACAAAGAGCTCCCAAAGTTATATGAGGTGACATGAAATTTATCTTTATCGGCACTGCGCTTTTGCACCAGACAACGCCGTGGTGAATTATTAGACTTGTTTAAGGTCAGATATTGTTAAAAATTCTATCAGTTTCCTCGGTCTCCTGTGCGCCGAGTTGCTCACAGACCCATAATGGTTAGTAAAAATCCTTTAGCAGCCTCTGTCCGCTCTGTATCCGCAGTATCAGAGACACTTTTTGGACAGTTTGGGTTTTTATTATCGGGTTTTCGCCACCTAGGGCACATACATACGCACAATAAAGATAAAGCCATCATTCTCATCCAAACCTACTGTCAAAATAGGATAACTGTATGTAGCTCTTGTATCACGGCTCTGCGGCTTTAGTGATAGATTTATTGTTTGTGTCTTCTTGTCGCCGTTTGGAGGATATTTACGCGCAGGGGACGGTGAGGGCCCGGGCCGCCGTCCGTGCGTTATGGTAGCACTCCAAACCCGCCTCAGTAGGAGACGGCTCAGTAGTTTGTGTGATTATTTATAGTTCATGGTTATATTTTGTATCGATTGGTGAAAACGTGGCTCATTTATGTTATATGCGCTTGCGTAAAAATGATTTTTGGAGGTAATTTGACGCTTCGCCTCCTGGATCGATAATAACTTTGCTCGGCGTGTTATAATTCATATTCGACTTGTAACAGGTCCAATTAAAAATAGCAGATCTTTGAAGCTATATTGAGGTTATTAGGAGTCCCGCGAATTCCCTGCCTGGTTGTGTTTGTGCAGGCCTCATATAGGGTGTTATTTTTATCCAGCGTAATGAAGATAATATTAATGAGAGAAATGAGTCGGCCACAGATGGATCCTAGTCGTGTTGAATGTGTGCGTGTGTGTGTGTGTGTGTGTGTGTGCCGAGGCGCAGGCTTCACGGAGCCACTGGGACGCACCGACAGGCCTCTGATGCACGGCTCCGGTCCTCTGCACTTGGCGTGGAAAGAATTAAATAATTAACAGAACAACGAGCAGAATATTGGGAGTCATTTGCGTTGTTAATA
Source organism: Apogon talboti (assembly GCA_037367365.1). Lineage (NCBI taxonomy): Eukaryota > Metazoa > Chordata > Actinopteri > Kurtiformes > Apogonidae > Apogon > Apogon talboti. Next base: position 13,768,732 of record JAPQRQ010000015.1, on the reverse strand, counting down.
TGTTTAGTGAGATGAAAAGTTTTAATAGAGCGCCGTACGGCTCCAGCCCGTACAACAGTCTTCCACCAAAAGCCTGCGTGTAAAAGCCGTCACAACAGTGGACCTGGGTGGAATTTCAGGATGTCCCATACTGTGATGTGTATGTTTAGAGAGAGGGTGCGTTACGCTTTTGACCTCCAACTGGATGATATTTTGTGGGAAAAAGCCAACAAACACGCATCCAATAAACTAAACATCACATTTTTTTTGCCAGTTTTGTCGCTATATTCATCAGTCTAACACCATCTACCCTCTACGTGGGTCTCATAAATATTCCCGCTGCCCTAGAAAGGCGGTTAAACTCTATTCTGCAAATAAAAAGGGTGTCTTTCTCCTCCTCTACACCCCTGGTCTCAGCCCGGCGGGGGGCGCCCCTCTTTGTGGCCGCTTCGTCACGGCCAAACTCCAGCTCCTTCAATAATTCAGCTTTTGGCTTCAGTACAACCAGAAAGCCCCCTTCGCTCTCTTATGTTTTGTTCTCCACTGAAATAAAACGATGTTATGAAAGTCTAACAGGTGTCTATTGTTGCTTTGGATATGAGCGTTTTCTTATGGCGTGCGTAAAACCGTGCGCACCTGGGCCTTGTCTGCCTGCTGTGCCGTATGTTTGAGTAGATGTTGAGGGAGGATTTGCTGCGTTGTCTGCGGGACTGAGATCTGTGGTGGTGTTCTATATTCAGCCAACTCGGCCTTCTAGCCGTCTTACTGCCACGGCCATCTGACGCCTTTGAACCCAACTATTGACGCACCGCTCCATACCGTTACCCTACTGTATGGTAGAAATTTGGTGAAAAACGTGCTTTAAATGGTAATTATTGTAGAATTTGCTCGCATTTCAGCCCAAATGGTGCTGTTCTCGATCTTATGCGAAGCCGTGGTGCAATGAGTTGTGGTGTATGCCACTCATTAGGGCTGTATGGTGCCATTTGAACACAGTTTGGTGACGAACAAAAACACTTGGAAACCATTTGGTCTGAAAATTTAGTTTCAATACAAAGTGGCAGATCATGTAACAGTAAATATAAACATTGGATAGAATATTTGTAGATGCAGTTACTTTTGGCAACAGGTCATTTTGTGCTTTTTTTTACAAAAAGACATCTCCCTCATAATGACCAGAACATGAAACCTTCCTTCTGCTGCTGCCCCTTTGCAAATTAGTCTGTCATTTTACTTGGCGCGTCAGTTTTGATTTTAGAAAAAAGGACAGGAGGGGGGAAAAAAAGCTAAAAAAGAACGTGTGTCCACCCTTGGAGCAAGTATAGGCTTCGGGCTGCCACAAATGCAGTGGGCATTCCGTGGAATTAGCGTGTGCGTGTGCGCATTCTTTGCGTTCTGTCTGGGTGAGGAGTTCAGAGGTAAAAGGCCACAGAGTGATAGCATTGTGTGACAGGATGCCTCTTTATTTTAGGCAAATACCCTGCTTTGTTATTTGGAGCTGACTGAGCTAATAGTGCATGGACTGTAACTTCAGGTTCAAGTTTTTCTGTCTGAAGTAAAAAAAAAAAAAAGCTACTTGAGATCTGTAACTTTAATAGAGAACATGGCTTTTATGTTGCGCTTTGATATGTGATGAATAACTTGTCTCTGAGGCTGAATGGTCGCCTTCCTTAGATTTTTTTGACAGTCATCATATCTTGTCAGTTATTCCTCCTCTTGTAACTGAGAATCCCAAAGTGTGAGTATCTCTATTCAGCAGCTCGGCAATATGCTCAACAGACCAAGTTGTCCCTGCATCTGCGTCTCTCTTTTAGTTTGTGTTAGTCGTCCTTCTTTGACTATTCAGGAAGGATGAATGTTAGAAATGTGAAGGCTCCAGGCCAGTTTAATGCCTTTGTGTGTAGGCTGGGGGAGAGGATAAAGAAACAGCCAGGCTCTCTCACTCTGCGTATGTGTGTGTGCTGGCAAAAAAAAAAAAATCCCTCCACAGGGCCCACGGCTGTGTCGATTAAACCTCATTGTTGTTTTGCGCTTTACTACTTTACTGCCCTTATGCATGAACCTCCCAAGAAAAAAAAAACAAGTGAATGACCCCACCACCTCCTCACCTCCTCACCTCCTTCCTCCTCCTCATCCTCACCCCAATCTCCCTCACATAGACACACCACATCGTGCCACTCTCACACACACCTCCTTCTTCTGGTAATCCATTTTGTAGTTGGGAGGGAGAAACAAAAGAGAGGCCTGCTTTACATGCTTTATGTAAAAGGAGCGCTCCCTCTCCTCCACTGCAGTTCATTAAGAGATTACATAGAAGCCCAAAGGCCCTTTGTGACCGGGCAGTGACGGGGGCACCTCTTTGGGTCCTTTTGTGAACGTAGGAAGGGGGGAACATAGAGATGCAGGTCTATGAATGACATGAATGACTGACGAGGCTCTAATTCTGAATGTTGTAACCAACCATCCCTACTTTCCAAAACCCCCGGAGTGCCTCTAATTTTACCTTTTTCTTTCCAGTTTTCTCTCTGACAAGAAGAAAGATCCGTTGTTTTAATTTAGCTACATCGAGGGCGAGGGTGAAGATTTGCCGAAGGGGAGAGAGAGAAAGAAAGGAAAGGGAGGTAGAGAAAAGTAAAATCCTGCTGTGCTGGAGTTCAGACTGCCGGGGTTATAAAGGTTGACGTGGCTTTTTTTATGATTACCGCCAAGAGAAAATTGATGATTAAGATGGTGTAATGAAAGAATAGGAAGTGAAAGAACAGAAAAAAGGCGAGAGAAATGAAACCGAGAGGGAGAGAAGAAAGAAGGGAGGGCCCCTGGGGGCGAGGAGGGTAATTATGTCTAGGCCTGCTCAGGTCCCATAGGCCTGGATTACTGGATGAAAGGTAGGGCTGAAGGCGCAGACAGAACCGAGAGAGGACGAGGGGGGGATAGGGCCACGGGGATGTAAAGACCCCCGTCCCTTTGGCCGACAGAGGGCGAAAGCCGGGGTGCCGCCAAGAATTGCAGTTGGATTAACCCTCACTATGCCCGGCTTGGCCCTCTTTGTCTGCCGCCTTAATGAATCCTCACATTGCAGCCGGGATTCAGAGTCAAACAGTTGCTCTTGATCTGCACTAAATACCCCCCCCTCTCTTTCTGTGCCCCCCCCACTCCCTCCCCCTTCTTCCATTCGTTCATTTCCACTTTGTTTTCTCATAACTTCAGGGCCACAGGAAGAGAACGGAGGGGAGATGGGGACGGGGATTACACCAGGGCGGCTCGGTTTTGTCCCGCACAAATCCAACAAGCCTCTGGTCTAATTAGAAAGTCTGAAAGAGGCAGGGGTGGGGGTGGGGGTGGGGGGGTTAGATAGAGATGTGCGGTGACAGGGAGGTGTTAGGATTTACAGATTTCACAGGCAGGACGGATCAAAGTTTTCTGCTTTGGCTGTTTTCTGTTGTTTCGCTGGAGACAGATGCAGTGGTCATAACCTCAGGAAGTAGGTCTTACAGTCCTCCTCCTCCTTGTTTTCCTTTTCGCTCCTTTTGCCCCACACATTTCCTCTCTCCTCCACACACACACACACACACACACACACACTAAAAAGACACCAAACTCAAAGGTGAAGAAAAGCTGGTTCCAAGATAAACGACGAAAACAGATGTCACTCTGCAAATTGACTTTCATGTCGTCCACTCCGGTGTCACCCACCTGTTTGTCCCAATCACATCTGGAAAAGACGCTGCCTTCATTTCACTTCATACATAACTAACAGAGGAGTGTTTGCACAGCATTTAGCGCAAAACAAGTCTCAGTTTCCTTGTTTCGATTAATCCAAGTAGTCGATTAGTTATAGTGGCGATCGCAGAACAAAATAAAACAAACTACTGGAGCAAAACATCAAACATTCACAAATGTACTGTTTTTCATTATCAAAACTTTGCATACAATAACAAATCAATACAATGTAGATGAAAATGAAAGGATATCATCATTAGTTAAAGCAAGTATTTGCAATTATAACAAAATTTAGAGCAATAAAGATGAAAAACATTGAAAGTAGTTGATTAATCAAATAGAAGTTTTACAAAATTTAAAGAAAACATCTGAATAATTGATTAAACATTCAACAGTTTTCAGTTTTATATAGTAATGCAAAGGTTTTTCCTTTTACTTGCTTTTTGCTGCTTTTTTTAGTTGAAAACAAAGATTCATTATAGATAAAAAAGTTGTAGTCATATGTTACAGCACCCTGAATACTGCAATTTAGTATCTTTAATCTAAAATTTATATGTAATTAATCAATGTCAGATTAATTTCACACAAAAATGAATTTGTTGCTGCTGTTTAATAAGTTTGCTGAACTTTTTTCTGCTTCATACTTGAATACGGACAGACTTTTTATGTGTTTCTAAGTACAGATTTCTGATTTTGCTGCTTTATTATAAAACCTTGTCAGTGCTAAAATGTGGAGGCTTTTTTTGTCTTTTTTTTTTTTTTGGATCTTCTGAGTTCAGGCACCTGTGGCTGTTCTCACCTTCCCAGCAAACGGCCTGACAGTGTGGTTAGAGATGAGAGAAACGAGGGCAGCTGATGGAGCCGACAGCTCGGCTCGGCGGCTTCTCTCTGCTAACTTTTCTTTGTGTCAGAGCAGTTGGTGTGGGTGGGGAGGAGGAGGAGGAGGAGGAGGAGGAGGAGGAGG
>JAPQRQ010000015.1:13713970-13734047 GCA_037367365.1 Apogon talboti | reverse complement strand
TGGTCATCAGATATGACCCATTTGGACGTTCAGAGGCTTTGTAGTTACCGTGGAAACACCGTCATCTTCTACAACATCGATTCACCAGTAAAACCCATGGACACACTTGTTTTATATTCAGTTAATGATAGATTTTACTGAAAAAGTCACTTTTTCCAGTTTTCTCTGTTTTTTGATATAATAACCCTCAAGTTTCAGCTGAGCTTCTATGAACATCTATGTGATCAGTACATTAAATAATGAAAAATACCAGACTTTCACTGGAAAAATGAAAAATACAGAGGATTGTTTCATAATAAATGGACACAAAACACTTAAGAAATGTTAAATATAGAGATAAAAATCATTTGGGAACTACCACAAAAGTAGCACTGGGTCTTTATATCTTATACATAGAATAACAAAATACGATGCAGCCTGATAAGATCTAACTTTAACTAAATGATAGTCTAGAGGTGTTGTGAAAGGCAGGATGCATTTTCAATGGCTCTATCATCTGTTACCTATGTGAACTTTTACATACTTTTTTCTTTATATCAACAAATCTAAGTTATAAATACCTAGACATGTCAGTAGTCTCTCCCATCATGGCTGAGAAATCCACTAAACTCCTAAACTAATCATAAATATTGGCATTTAGTGACGCCAGAGACCTGATACAAGTGGTACATGTCACCAAAGAATAGACTAAAGAGGTGCAGGTTGGTCACTGCAGTTTCATCAGTGAGGGGCAGAACATTTCCAGTTAATGTACAGGGGCTGTATCAATTCTTAAAGACCCACTCACAAACCACTTTAGGCTTTCAAAACTCTTAAGATGAAAACAGGAATATAAAATAGATGAAGTACTAAAATTGGCATTAAAAATCTAACCTAAAATACTATATTTTAGTAGTATGAATAATTAAACAATGTCTAAATTCTATGATGAGGCCTATTGAGGTCATAGTCCGTTCCATTCTCATTATTACTTATATATATTAGTGCATTTTTCTTTCTCTCTGCTTTTCCTCTTTCTGTCACTTTTTCTTTAAATCACTGAAAATTCTAAATATAACACGAGCTGTATAAGTCACCTCCTTTTACTTTTAGCCACAAACGTCTCAATTAATCATAACAGAATCTCACAAATGTTATTATTATTGACCCATCACCTGATTTTAGCTCTAATGTAGTAAACTAAAAAGGCACTTGGTAGAATACAGACTGATACAATGGCCCAAAAGTTCTGTTATTAAAATAGATTAAATGTGAGAAAAAAGTAAGAGTCATGGATTTGCTCTTTCACCGTGTCCTAACCTTCCACCAAGTTGGGTGAAAACCAGGAGTTTTTGTGTAATCCTGCTGACAGACAGACACACAAACCAACAGAAAAACAAGGTCAATTCCGCAGCCTCCTTGGCTTTGGAAAATATCACAAGTATAGTGAAAAATGCCAAGAACAGTTTAAGACATGTCTTTATTTTTCTAAAAAGACAAATATATTCAGTTTACCATGACATCAGGCAGCAAATCATCACCGCTGACAGGCTGCACTGAGGAAAGGAAAACATTTTTATTGGAAAAATCACAAAATATTAGTACATCTATAAAGGAGATCATCTGTCCATTGAATGATTGCTTCATTACAGCCAAAACAGAACTGTAACTGTCAGATTAATGCAGCAGGACGTAGAAGGATAACAGAACAGAGAAATGTAAGTCCAATCTCCACTCTTCAGGTTTACACCTGGTTTGTTTAAGATTTAGGATCTGTCCAGGTTTTGTTTTGGTCATTTTTACATATATTTAAGATATTTCATTCAGGTTTGGGTCTCATTTCTGTATGTAAGTGCAGATGCAGAGTACAAATCCGACATACTTGTACTTGGATTATTTCCATTTTATGCTGTTTGCTTATATTTCAATGAAATTACTGCATTAGAGACAAAAAATCTTTTTACTTCGCTATATTAACTTGACAGTTATACTTACAGTTGACACAATGGATCATATAAAAAGCTTTTAAAGTACAACACATTGTTAAACCTTTCTGATGTCTTACAAAACACACTTTATAGTCAGCTTAACGCTCTGACAAACTGATTTTTTTCCCTTCTAAACATGTAACAATAACAAGGTTTCATTTCAGTAAAAGTCAAATCATCCAATATGTCACCGAAAGGTTAGAAAACAGAGCAGAGATTGAAAACAGATTTGTGTATCAGACGTGTGTGCTGCTTTTTCAGTGTAGCTGACTGTATTATGAGGCATGGAGGTGCTTGTGTGTAGGGATGCATAAGTAAAAAGAAAATTGAGGTGTGTTTCTCCTAAATGGGCATGTGCAGATTGCAATCTTCTGCAGGTAGATAACATACTATGGATTGGAGCTACAGCTATTGATTATTGTTGTAATTGATTGATCTATTGATTATTTTCCTCAATTTGATTTGGTCAAATAATTTTTTCAATAGGTGAAAAAAATTGTAAAAATGTAAAAAAAAAAGACATGTCTGAAAATGACAATGTATCCTTTATTCCAGAACCAGCTGAAACAACCACAAAAAGTGTAAAAGGACACACACACACAAACACACACACACACACACACACACACACATATATATATACATCATATATAATTACATCAATAACATAAAAGTCAAATGACATCTACACACAATATGTGCACTGCAGTCTTCTACAAACTTGTATCCAACTTACCAATGACTTAAAATGAAACTAACACACCTTTCGATCCTGGCGTCATGTACGTCACAATAAACGTCTGTGTGAAAAACAACAGCGGAACCAGTGTTTAGCAGCTGCGAAATTAAGGAAATGAAACTTTGACTCAGTAAATTCAGATTCAGGTTTCTGTTTATTCAGACATCATCCATAATACAGAAAATAAAAACAATGAAACTAATTCCAAGTCAACCGACTGTGAATTATGTTGAGACTGAATAGGCTTAGGCAGACGCTTATATACACTTCGCTTACATTCAAATCAAAATCAGCTTGGCTACCAATCAAAACAGCAAAAATTATTCCTGCTTGTATCCCTCAAAAATAATCTATTCAAACCAACATTTTGAAAGCTATTAATGAATTTTACATCTTTACATTTAAATTTATAGTCATTCCGTAATTTAACCCCAGCAACAGAAAGTAAATAATTGGTTTAATCTATTCGAGTTGATTAATCGATTAATCGTTTCAGCTGTACTATGGAATAATGCCTCCACAATTAAAAATGTTCATTATTGGATTAAATGAAATTGAAGATAGTTTCCTGCATCAATCCTCTTCTAAAAGGTGTAGATGTGACTCGTTGTTCTCCGGTCAGGACAGGGCTGTCCCCACACATAGCTCTAATAATACTGTGAACAAAGAGCGTAGGTGTGTCTGCAGTGTCTGGTGTGTGTGTTGCACTCTGTTAGGATAATATGGAGACTGTGATTAAGGGATCTGGTTTCTCATCACTGCGACGGTGGCTGCTCTCCGAAAACAAAACCATCGCAGGGCCAACCTGTCACAAAGCCGGTGAGTCAGTCTTGTTGTTTTGTCGGCCAGTATATCCAGGCAACTAACCAGCCAATGAGTCAGGATGAAAAAGCTGCCAAGATATAAGCGGGCACGGAGACAACCACGGCGAGCCAGACATCCCCTCCACCAAAGCTGGCGAGAAGAAGCCACCAAATCAGCTCATATAGTCCATCAGCGAGCCACCGTCGCTGTCTCGCTGTGTACAGCCAGACCAGATTATCCAGCAACAGGCAAGATTAGAGTCGCTACAGCCAAACACGCAGCTAGCCAGCACTCTTGGCCAAGTCAGGATTAGACTGGTCAGAGTCTTGGCTTGAGTTTAGCATCAACATTGGGTCTATATTATCTTTCTGACAGAGCCCGGGGGGTTGAAGACATCGGTGGGGTTACACATCAAGCTATTGAGTGGTAATGTTTTGTGATAAATAAGGTAGACGTGCTGTTCTGAGTTTAATCTGAAATACAATGTACTGGTGACAAGATCAGCAAATGTATTATATGAATGGTTATGTTATCAGTTTGCCTAAAGTGAAAATGAATTATACTTTTACAGTAGTGTACTATTACACTTTAATGGGACTGAAATTATGAACAAATGTCAACTTGTGCATGAAAAAAAGTCGTCTCTGCATCGAAGTATAGCCTTATCCCATCTATATCTGGATTTTAATGTGTGGATAGAAAAACATAGTGAATACATTGGCTACTTTAATGAATGCTTAATACCAAAAATGAACATAATTAATTCATAATACGTGAAGCTGAGTGAGCACTGCTTTCACATATGCATTGGCTGGATTGTGTCAGCCGTTTGCCATGTGTTTGACTGGGGACACAGCTGTGTGGTGGTAATATCCAGTCGCATTCATGCAGGCGTTCAGAGTGGACATTTTTAACACAGAGGTTACACACTACACCGGTTCTGACCAAAACACGTGAGTATTGTAATGAGGTACAGGATGCATTATGGTCGACCTTCTCTTCCTGTTTTGTATAATAATGAGTTAGAATTGATACAGTTAGTGCATTAACACCAGTAGGTATGCTGACGTTCACACTGGAGTTCCGTAGTTACATAGATTAATAAAAGGATGTACAATTGAGGAAACTCAGGGGGAGAACAACTGTAGGTGTAAGTACATAAAACTACTACAATATGTTACTATTATATGTATTTCACACAAATGATCACATGTCCTTGTAGTCTGAACATGATCTTTGTATAGTTAATGAAGCCAGTAGTTTGCTCCCTGTTGCGTTTTTGGAGTAAGAAGTGATCATATTTGGACAAAAGGTAAAAGCTAATGATAAGCACTAGCCTACTGACTGATCAAGCAATCTGTGACAAAGTCCTTTTGCAGTCTTGTTAATAGAACCTGTTTACCACAACTACAGCCAGACAGTGGTCTGTCAAGGGAAAATGTGTTTTATTAAACATGCTAATGTAACAGATATGTTAAACTGATAGTTTATATTTCACCAAAAATCCATTTCGTGTTTATGTTCATGATTTACAATTGTTTCTTAAGTATATTTTGATTCTGTATGCATTTATTTTGGGGAGCTTTTATTTCTTTAATCTTGTGACCCTTGACATTTCGGTGACGTCACTTCCTGGAAATTTGCGCTGTCTCCTCAGCTGGTAAGAGGCCCCGCCGAGGAGAGGTAAGCTAATACTGTGCTCCGGTAAATATCATGGTGTAATATAAAAAAAGGGAAAAATTAGTTAATTAGAGGCGCAGGTATTTATTTTTTTTTATAAAGGTTGCAGATATTCTTGCCGTTACGTGTTACTCGGCGGGTGGGTTTACTTTTTTTGTACAGAACTTTTGTGTAGCATGATGGGTTGCCGATGTAGGGCTAAGCTAGCTGAGCACGTGGGCAGTTTTTCATGTGGTCTGCTTTCTTTTTCTTTCCTAAAGGATATGCATGAAGTCCGTGTTTCCGTGAGCTGCTACACTGATTTTTAATGTGTTTTACACAGGTATGAAAGCTTCCTGTTTATTATTTTGTCAGTTTCATTTTTCATAGTATATGTTGCAATATAAATTGTTTTTCATGTTGATATATAAAATGTTAAAAAAAATAGCTGCTGATGGGTGTAAAAATGAGAAAAAAAACATACTAAAACTATTTACGTTTGTGGTGAACACGTTTTTATGTATTTAATGTTAAGGAATGTGGAAAAATGTGTGGACATGTGTTGTAATAATACTCATTTGGCTAGAGGCCCTGCTGAGGAGAGGATATGCATGAAGTCCGTGTGTCCGTCCGTGAGCTGCTACACTGATTTTTAATGTGTTTTACACAGAATTGTGGTGAGAATAAACCCCCCCATCAGCCAAACCAGCAGTGGTCTCCGACTCATCCTTTCACAACACAAAGTACTAGAAACAGTATCGGTGACAGGCTAGACCTGTTACACTAAATCAGACCAACTTGACAGGTGAGTTAGATGTCATACAAACCTGATATCGCAGACATCTGATAACAGTCATACACATGAACTAAAACACTAACTACTAAGTGTAAATACACAAGCCTGATATGGTAGAATCTGCAAAAAATAATGGCGTACAGGTGCATTTTGAGTCACACACACAAACTAATATAGCATCTAATGTTAAGTAGCAACTAACACAGGCAATTATTATGAACAATGTGATTTGGATCAAACAATTTTATGAGTATGTGTGTGCAAACACATTATGCAAACTTGTATAAACATTTGCCCACAGCTGCAAGGTTGTGATAAGCCTAGTGGTCATGTGACTAGGTGGTATATAGAATTAATGTTCATGTATGGGCACACTGCACTGAAAGATAACAGAGTAAAGGAGAGCAGTATGTATATGCAGTGTCCAGTAGGTGATTCTAAACACAGACTCTGAACTCTCCAAAACAGTGTGTGTGTTTCATTTTTAACCTTTGATTGAGAGGTATTGTCTACATGCAGGAGGTGGTGATCAGTTGGCTGTCAATCATCCATCTCTTCAGGTGTGGACAGAAGTAAGACAGAATAGTAAGTAGTCCTGCTGATTGCGCTTCCAGCCATTGTAACGTCTTAACACTAACTAGTTTTATGATGTGAGGCCTTTTTGTTCTGTTTATCCCAGTTAATTTAATTTATGCTTTTGCATCTATTTTTTGACAATTTATTTTTTTATTGATTCATTGTATATCCATTTGCTCTTTCCATTTTAATTTTTTTTTGTAGTAATTCATATGTCATTCACATATGCTGCTCCTTATTTGTATTCATGATAGCTAAATATTTGTGTGACTGATCAGCTTTTGTGTTGCATTATCTGGAAGGTGCTTAATTGTTGCTAAACTCAATGGTAACCCAAAGACTCCCTTACTGGCCAAAGTGGTCTTGGTTAAAACTTCCACATGCAATTTGCAAATGACCGAATTTTTCTATGAGTTAATGACTGTGTATTTGCTTTCTGTGCTTGCATATATTTAATGTTTTGCTTATAAATGCATCAAAATTGTCAACGGCAAAAATGTAAGCAGTGAAATTACTGAACATTGTATTACACTCTGCGCCTTGAGTGTTGAGAATTGCTGTTTTACATGACTCAAGGTGACTTTAAGTGGCCCTGTAACCATCGCACATATCAGTAATCAGTGCAATACATTTAATCAAAATGGATGGAGGTTTTATGAGCCATTAAAGTACATAAATAGGGCTTCTTTAGTGGCATAGTGTTTTCGTTGATTTATGTTCATCTGAGAGTAATTATTGTGTTACACCTCAGTATTACAAGGACTTTGTTGAAAGATTCTGTGTGAACAAAAACATCTCCAAGAATACCTTGTACTGTCCGAAAGTGTGAGTCGTTGCCACACTTATTACAGCTTACCACCTCTTTTTATATCGACATGCCTTTGCTGAGGAGTTGTTAAAAAAAATGCCTTAACAACAAAGCATGAAATTCAGTCTGTTTCAAGTAATTTCCAGCCTTAAATCTTATTGCTATTACTCAACACCTGCTTTTCACTGCTGTGTTCACCCCCATATTTGACCTGCAGGGCTCTGAAACAACAAGGCCATGAGTGTAAAAAGCTCCCTTGTTAGTTCGGAGTGAAGCATTGTGGTTAAAACGTGCCGTTAAATTTCCTAATGGACCACAAAAGCTCAAACCTGAAAAGTACTCTACATCTTTTCCCTTGGTTTTCATCATCATCTAATACACCGTTGCTATTCTCTCCCACATCCGGAGCGAATATTAAAGATATTAAAGCCAGTGGCTATGTATTCATCATTTCTAACCACACTGTCTTTGCAGCTTACTGTTTATGAGGCTGCTGCAGAAAATAAAAATATCTCCATGGTGCTGGGGCTCAGCTCTTGAATGTTTATCAGGGAAAAAAAAAATGCCCGAGAATAAAAGATGAAAATAAAAGCAGGAAACAAAAAGAGAAAACAAATTGCGAGCGTCTTGTCGTTGCCTCTCTCACGGTGGTCCATCATCTACTCGAATCTTGCTCGCATACTTTGATGAGGAAAGAATGGAGGTGGGTGGTGGTGGTGGTGGAGTGGGTTAGAAAAGAAAAAAAGTTGGTGATGTTTTTGCTATTTAACGTTTCCGTTTTATCTTCCTCACTTTCATTCCCTGGACCGGCGAGTGCTGTTGAGAGGCGACGAGGCATTGCGGGCGTTTAATGGGTTTTCCGTTTTTGAGGAGGCTGAAGAGTTTATCATTTGGGACTAGTCAGGTTTTCCACACATCTGTTATTTAACGCTGTTCAGAACCCAGAGGCCAGTGTCTTCAATGCTCAGGAGACTCCTGTGTCAACGTTGGTTATGGAAGACAGCCGTTGGGAGTTGGGTTGGATTTGTATGAGTGGGATGAGGCTGCTTTGAATGCAGACCTCTGTGTGATGCCGCAGTGTACGCATGTTCTGGGGATGTAAAGGAGAGGGGCAAAAACAAGCAACTGAAAATGCTACACTCATTTTGCATACCAACAGAACTTCAAATACTCATGTCAACGACTGAGGGAAATTCTCATGTTATCTGAGATGCAAGCCGCGTTTGAAGCCCACTGTTTTTTCTCTGCAGCGTTGGTAGGAACAAATGCCGGACTCATCTGCACAGATCTGTTAAATTCATTAGTCATTCGCACATATTTTTACAGTGTCATCATACATGTGTCAGGAGCAACAACAAGTAAGTCATAGACTAAAAGGAGATAATCCTACAGAAACTCCTGATTCCTGCTGAGCCAGGAATATGGATTCCTCCCGTGGGTGTGCGTGCAACTGGGAGAGATTTGTCATGTTAACTGGCCCCCAGGCTGTTCATATTACTTATGTCAGTCACATTATGCTGCATTCGTTTATGCTACATGTTAGTTAAACCGGTTACACTAGAGGCAGCTAATTCATGCACAGTTCAAATAGAATCCATTATCCAGTCAAGTATGAGAGACACAAACTGCATTTTATATAGTTATGTAGTTACATGGATGGTAGAAGTTTCTGTTATTGGTACCAACAGCTGCAGTAGTACTATATCTACTGTTGGTACTAGTATTTGGAATAGTAGTATTAAGAGTTATGGATATTTGTTCTAGATATTGGTAGTTATACTAGCAACAACAGTTAAGTTTTTTTTAATTGTTCAGTTTGCTGTGCATCCATGTGTGTATTCCTCTCTCTTTAACCTGTTTAACCTTCTCTTTAAGGAGTTGGGGTCTGCTCCAGGTTTCTACCTGTTAGATGGAGGTTTTTCCTGCCACTGTCACCAAATCTTTGCTCATGGTGGATTCTGTTGGGTTTCTGTAAATTGGCTTAAGAGTCTGGTTTAGACCAGCTCTAAATGTAAAGTGTCACGAGATAACCTACAATGTGGTGCTATATAAATAAATTCAATTGATTGATAGATTTGTCTTAACTACTGATGACTTGTACTTATAATCTGAAACAGCTGATGAATTGTAATACTGACTGTAATTTTTACACTATGTAAGTCGGTACTGTTATCAGTCCACAGCAGTGTGTTTGGTGCTTTATTCATTTGTGGGATGATGAATACTGTATGTATTCTATGATTTATTTTTCTTTTATTGCAGGACTCTTGAGCCTTGATGGAGGTGTGCATTTTATTTATCAGAGCTTTTTTTTTTTAATAAATTCTGAAGATTCCTCCTGAATTAGTGCTTTATGTGCAGTCACACTGCCCTGTTTATTCCCTGTTGATGAGGTGTCAATGTACAATCGAACTCTGATGCTGATCTGGTCCTCCTAAAATCGTAGGTCTTGGGTCTGCGTCAAATGAACGAAAGGCAGGAACTGGACTACAACGCATGGCATTGTGGGTAAACATAACCTAAACAAACGTGCATATAGAATTTGATGCAGTTCTGTGTTCTATTTTCATGTGGCGGAAACAGAAATTACCCTGCGTTAACTATAAGACTACTAAAATAATTGTTCGTTCTTTGTCTTCTCCTTCAGTAATTCTTGATGCAGCGCCACCACAGGTGAGGAGGGGAATAGGTTATTAAAAAGTTCACGTTTGACAAAGTGCAGCTGAATGTTGAAACCCCAGGTGAACCGAGACAATTAGGTGTGAGTATGACTTTAATGTATGTATTTATTGCTATGAAGGTAATAATAAATACATATAGGATATTATCTGTCGGTCTCTACCATATCTCAGTCCTCCTCAAACACACGGTCCAGAACTGAATTCTAGAAATTTATAGAAGATTTTTCACCAGTGGGACAGAAGATACATTTGAATATTTTTCAGAAATGAGGGTAACTATTGATCTAAAACAAGTACAAACATACTGCGTGACAATGTCGACATGATCAGTTTGTTGCTGTTGTAGAGGACGACGCTGAACTGAGAGCAGAAGGTCGTTTTTCCTGGGCATTCCTGACATAATTCTTGTACTGTATTCACAACGTTGCAGAGTTATTGAGCGTGGTGGATATATTCTCAGGTGGTGAGAGTCTGCGATCGCCAAGTGTGTTGTTAGTTTGGTGCAGTCCTTATTTGAGTGCATTCCAAACTAGTTTATAGCATATAAATGATTTATTGTGTGGCTGTTCGTAGTATATACTTGACCCTATTCAAGTAAACATTAAATAAGTAAAAACACTGTGAGACCAAACAGTAAAGTTCAGTACAGTTTCTGGAAAGGCTTCTTATAACTTACAGAAACTGCACAGCAAAGGGAGAATTTGTGACTGGTTTCTGTGAGCTACTCCACTAAAACCCACTGAATTCTTATGGAAGACATTTAATGCACTTGATACTAACAGTTTAACCCAGAGGTGTCAAACTCACTTTAGTTCAGGTGCCGCATACAGCCAAATTTGATCTCAAGTGGGCCGGACATGTAAAATTATAGCATAATAACTTATAAATAATGACAATTTTTCTCTGTGTTGCAGTGCAATTTGTATATTTGCAATTTGTATATTTACAAACAATCCTTTCACAAAAATGTGAATAATGTGGAAAAACCTGACATTTCTTAATAAAAATAAGTGTTATTATGCCTCAACTTATCATTTATACATGTGCATTTTATGTAGGTCACAGTGGATCTAGGTACAAAGGTACAAAACATTTTGTAACATACACCATATTTTTGGAGTTTGGAACTAAAATGAGTTTGACACACTTGACTATTAATATTTTCAGTGTCATTTTTTGCACATATTCATCCTTGTGAGCCGGATTAGAACCTTTGGTGGGCCGGCTGTGGCCCACGGGCCATACGTTTGGCACCCATGGTTTAACCCATAAAGACCCAGTGATACTTTTGTGGCAGTTCGCAAATGATTTTCTTTCTCTATTCAACCTTTTATTAAGTGGTTTATCACCATTTATTATAATATTATCCTCTGAATTTTACATTTTTCACTGTGAATCATGTAGTTTCCTGTATTTGATTTTCTGTATTTAATTTAAATTGAAGAAAAAGTGACTTTTTTCAGCAAATACATTATTAACTGAACATAAACCCAGTGTCTCTATCTACTGTCATTGATCCAACTCCATGGGTTTTACTGGTGAATCAGTGTTGTTTCCAGGTTCACTGTGGAGCCTCTGAACGTCCAAATGGGTCATATCTGATGACCATGAAAAGATGACAAACTGTATTTACACCAATTATTTACATGTATTGATAGGATTAGTGGATCAACAGGTATTAAACAGTTTAGATCAGTAGATGGTTTTGGTTGTCGGTTGCTTCATGGGTTAACTAAGTGTTACTATGTGAATAAAGTGTAGAATTGCACAATGAAGGATTAAACTCCCGACCCTAAAATTCAGGAAGTTGAAGAATCACATGAAAACACTTAGTCATTTGCGGTACATTTGCCAGTTTCATTATGTGTCGGTTTCATGCTGAACCTCAGCTGTGTGACTCGTGAACGTTTGGGTGGTGACCTTGTTGACAATCTTCTGAGGTATGTAAATACAGCCAACACCTTAAGCTAATTGAAGAATGGCCCAGCCACACGTGTACATACACCTCCCTGAAATGTGCCCCCATTCGCCTACATGCAGGGCCGCCCTCACCTCACCGAAACCTGTCGCTCCGCCGCCGTACACACATCCAGCTCCACCCTCCAGCTTTGTGTGCATGAATGGAAGGTGTTATCAACTGCGGTTCTCGGGGTTACATGGGAAAAATAAAAAAAAGCAACAAAAGGTGAAACTGAACAAATCCTGTAATCCTCTCACCGTGCCCTTTTAACTGGCTGCCGCTCCTCCAGATTCCTATTATTACGATAAAATGTCAAAAACCAAAATCCCTCCTCTTTGTCTGTTTCTCGGTTATTAGTCATTTGAAAATCACATGAGTGTGACATAATGAAAATCCCCACCAGGAAACACTCCCAGATTTGTACAGAACAGCTGTTAGTTTCACTTTTGGTTGTAAGTTGATTGTAAGTTTTAGTACAGTGAATTTTAATAGTAGATAAATGTGAAATTACTACTACTGTTCAAATAAAAGCAAGTAAAACAATAGCGCCATTCGTTATGGACCAACACTGATATTTTCCGTCTCTATTATCATGCCAGCTTTATATTTTCCATCATATTTTATGGTCTCTTTTTATGGTTTGACTTATTTTATTGCCTTTACAATTTCTAGCAAGACTTTTATATGCATTTTCATACATTTTGCATTTGCACCTCTTACTCTCAACAGTGTGTTCTATTTGCTTTACATACTGTAGGATCATCATTATATTTGTATCTTATTTGCTTATACGTGGTTATTTCCTTTACTTCAGTTTCACCTGCTTTATATGAGCTTATCTTTTATACCTGCATTTTATTTACTTATGCAACTTCTTTTGTCATGCAGTTGGACTTGCACTAGTTTTTGCATGGAGGTAGTGGTAGAAGGACGACTTCTCTATTCACATCTGGGCAAAATATATCCCTTGATATTTGTGAAGGTGACAAAATTTAATCATTTAATAAATAACTTTTCTAACAGTTTTGATAACATATGTCTCTATATATCGTTGTGAGTCTGGACGGTTAAATCTCAAATACCTAAACAGCTGCTTACATGAAATGTTCAATAACTTTTGAACCACTATTCCTATCAATGCACTGTAATAATTGAGGTAAAATGCAGTTTCTCAGCTTCTCATTGTCATCAGATGTGACCTGTTTGGATGTTTAGAGGCTCCGTAGTGAACAGGGAAACACCGTCATCTTCTGCAACAGTGTTTTACCAATAAAGTCCATGTAGTTTGACAGATGACAGTCGCTTGTCTTATGTTCAGTTATTAATATCTTTGCTGAAACAGTCACTTTTTCTTCAGTTTTACTCTGTTTTGATTTAATAACCTTTGAATTCACTTTTAAGAACATTTATATTATCAGTAAATTAAACATAGGAGAATACTTGATAAAATAATAAGATTCAATGTAGAGAAAATTTAAATTAAGAACAGTTTCCCAGTTGTCTTTAAACTCTGGACCAAATGGGTCAAGTATATTCAGCCTTTACAACCAGATTTTGTGGACGGCTGAACTGTAACTTTTACTTTTCCTTATTCTCATTGTTTCTGCATTTCTTATAGTTTTTAACCTCATCTAATCCTTCCTCCCACGTTTTCTCTCCCCATATGTATATATTTATTAAAATTTATAATATATGTAGATGGCAGTTGGTCCAAAACTGTTTTTGTTATTATACATGCTATGCTCCGTAATGTAAACTGCTGTTCCAAAATAATAATAAAAAAAAATTAAAAATAGTTTCCACAAAAACTGCTATATGTCTTTAAGGGTTAATCATCAGCAGTAAAGGAAAGAAAGTTGCTGCTTTGATCCAGAATAAACAACTTATCAGTTCTGTAGGCTTGCTGTCTGTGGTTTATTCATCTCATTTGATCAGAGGTGTTAGCAGACGTTTATCGATCTGGACAAATCAAAGAGACTCCATGGAAGAAAAATAAAGGGCTTTGTTTTATTCTGATTCAGGTGAACTGACCCCCTAAAAGACCAGGTTAAAACAGTAATTAATCAGAACTAGTCTCATTCATCTCACGTCCCTCGTTACGTGTCAATCACGCCCCCTGACAGTGAATCAGAGGGTGCGCCGATGCAGGAGTCCCTCCCCCTCCTGCTGCCCGCGGCGACCCAGGAGCTGTCACTCATCCCGTTGTCATGGGACCATCCTTTTCTTGAACTGCTCGGCTACCTTTGTTACCAGAGTGGCACCAGCATCATTAGACCCGTGTCAGTCCCCCCATAATGGACCCCCAAGGAGCCACAGTGTTGTTTGAAGTTCACTGTGCTGTGCTTCGGTCCCGGTGGTGAACAACATCCCCAAAAAAACACACACAATTACATTGTTGCTGTTTTTGGTGGTTGTGCTTGTGTTTCAGCAGTGGGACGGTGATGATGATTCTTGAATATTTCTGGTTCTGAAACTGTTCAATCTCAGTGGATAAACCAAGAAAAGCAGTGGCTGAAAGCAAGGCTGTTTGCAAAGATGACATACTGGCAACAACATACACACCAGAAATACAATTTAGTTTTTATTAATTTGACTTCTGGTAAGTCATAAATCTTTCACTATGGATGCGCATAAAAATAGTAGCTTTACTTTGAAGAATTGACTAGTTTAACCCACAAAGCCCCAAACAGCCACTGCCGACCAAAAGCATCTACTGATGTAAAATGATGCTTCACACTTTCAGAAATGACGATTGTCAACAACGTTCACGAGTCACACAGCTGAGGTTCGGCATGAAACCGACGCATAATAAAACTTTATACAATTGTGATTCGGTTCAATACGATTCATGATGTGATTCGTAACGATTCAACACAATCCAAAGAATTTTCAAGCCCACATCTGGTTTCTAAATGACATCACAGTTATTTAGTCCTCTGTCTTTCCCTGTGAAGGATATATTTGATACTTGATTGTTTTCTATAAAGCAAACCAATGAAACCACCTTAAAAAGAAGATGCGATTCACTATGGTACAGACAGGATTCTTTTATTCAGATACAACTGCCGGCTAAATGCGCGATATATCTTTCTTAGTGTCAGTTACATAGTTTATCTCCTCTGCACCTGTGTTTTCGAGGCGCCTTGAATGCACCATCACTATCGTTTGGCTTTTTTTTTTTTTTTTAATTAGAACATATGGGAGTCAGTAAACAGCAAACATAGAGGGAAGTGAAACAAGTGAAGAGGAGATTATCAGCGTACCTTTTTTTATCAAGAGGCTAAAAAGAAATTGCCCATAGAAATGTATTAGTAGTATAAGTAGAGAATGAGATTAAAAATCATGCAAAGGCCTTTTTTCTTTTGTATCATGAAGCATTAGCACTGGCATTCACTCCTAAAATGACATAGTATACACAGGCATAAAATACCTCACGCAATGTTAAAAAATCCTGTGTAACTACTGACAGCGACAGCTGTCACAGTGCTGCAGGCACAAAAGCATCTCGGTTGTAGCAAAAGTTTGTTTTTGTCATGTAACTTTCTCATTTTAGTCCTCACATTGAACACATTTACCCATTCAACCATGTCCTCACACAGACACAGCAGAGAGGAGCATCACATTTACACACACAACACTGCTGGGAAGGTTCAAATACAGCACAATGGTTGCATACAGCCTGTGATAATATCATGAGGTTCATAAAAATGTCATTAGTATAAAAGGAAAGGACTAAAAGAAGAAAGATACATGATAAACAGCATTTACTTTGGTCTGAAACAGGACACAGACACTGGTCTTCTATGGTTAAATCTACAAAATGTATTTTTCTGCCATATCTATCTCAAACTGCTTCTGTCTGAGGTTTGTTCCTTTTTCGTGACCTCTAACTAGAGTTACTTGTTTAGTCCTGCACTCAGTCAGGAGGGGTCATGGGTCAACTGAATCCCCTTCACTTCCATTCAATCCACTTTGTCGTCTCGGTGGTGAGGTTGGCTGTTGAGATTGTTTAAAATGGAAATCGAAAACATCATTGAAAATGTCACAAATGCGTATTTTACTCAATAAAAAAGAGGAAATCAAATGATTTAACTGAGAAACAAGTGAGTACAATTTTAAGAAGAAATAAGGTCATATTGAGTTCAATGGCACCAACACATCTCTAAAAAGTTGAGCCGGGGGCAACAAGAGGCTGGGAAAGACAGCGCTGCAGGAACATTTGGCAACTAAGGCTACGTTCAGACAGCAGATCTTAATGCACAATTCAGATTTTTTTCACATTTTTCACACAACATTTGGAGGAATTGGATTTGTGCAAGTGCATATGTAGTTTCATGATGAACTGAATTTGCCTCGTATTTGTTGATTGTTTATAATGTTAATGTAACAATTTTAGCTCTTCAAGTGTTATGCATCGATTTATAGAGGCCAAAGAACATGCAAAATAATGAGAAAAATGCATAACATCAAGTATTTTATATATCATATAAAGGTACTGTATTGTGCTGCTCGAATTTTATTCTTGTGCATGACATGACCAAGGACTTTTGTTGGCATGGCTACAGTATATATATGAAAATAATAATAATAATAATAATAATAATAATAATAATAGTAGTAGTATTAATATTAATAATAATAATACATCAATGTGGTTATGGAGCGGACATGAACACAACAAATATCAACCTTCAATTTAAAATGGGAACTAAACAGCAGCCCCCAGTGTTGTGGTGACTCATCCGTCCGTGTCGACCGTTTCATTCGATCAGATTTAACATCAGGGCGTGACCCCTAGGTCTGAAGAACAGAACATGGCTACAGGTCGTAATAAGCCGCTGCACAGATGACCTCGCTTTTTTTCCTTGGAGGATAGGTTGTAACATCACAGTGATTGGTACATGTAAGTGAGTTAGGGTATAATCACACTATTAGAGGTTTGGTTCATTTGCTTATTGTAATTGATTGAGGCAGGTTTGGAAGGCAAGAAATATCGAAGTGCATTGTGAAGTCTGTCTGAAATGCCTCCTCAGTCCATCAATATACCAACCTCACCTCAGAGACTCGAGGGGAGGATTGTCTTTATTCCTGCACTTATTCATACGGCCGCAAGAAATATGTAAACATGGGTGGTTTTAATCCCCTTCAATTACCGATCCGTATCTTCATGGTCAAATCGGTTGCTTTGTTAGCTTTATAAGTGCATATTATTTTTGAAGAATTACCTCATATTTGTTGGGGTTTTATTTGGCGCTATGAGAAAGCCATCATTTGTAGAAGCTGAAAAATGGCTAATGGAAAAAAAACAAAATGACACTAGTAATTATTAAAGGTCCTATATTGTGCCGAGCCATTTTATTCTATTCATTATGTTTGTGCAAAATGAAACATTAACAATAGGGAAACCAAAAGCTGACACAAATGGCTTTTTTTTTTACCCCATTTCAGTTCACGTTGCATTGCTCATTGGACTTTTTATTTATTTTTCATACTTTTCAAGATTGGTTTATTTTCGTTTCCGTGAACAAAATAATGTTTTCCTTCATTTAGTCCTTCGCTGTAATAAGTCTTATACACATACCCCCCAAAAAAAAAACAACCAAAAGATGATAAACTGCATCTAAACTCTGGTATTTGTGCAAGGATTTTTAATTCATAGTTTCACCATAATTTCACCTTCCTTTTAGAGTCGTTTTGCATCTCAAATGCTGGATTACCATCCTCCAGGACCCTGGGGCAGAAATACTTTTCGGCGTCTCCTGTGACCCCGACTACAGCCAGCTTTGTTATTTCAGCAGACCAAATAGAAACCAACTGGTACTCCTTTCCTGAAATAATAACATCTTTCCCAGGTTTACATGTCAAGAGAAAGGCCACAAACAGGTAACATTTCAGATCCCGTCTCTGTTGATTATGTACTTTTGTGGTGTAAATTCCTAAACAGATCTGAAACTGATCATCTTACATACAGTCACTGGATATAGAGTGAACTCTGGCTTTTGGGGCCCTTTGGGATCTGGAAGGTGCCCAGTTTGCTGGCTCCGTAATTCAGCCTCGGAAACAATACCTTGTCAAGAAATAGGTTATTGTAAGTTCACAGCGGAGCTTTGAATATTCAGTACAAGGTGATTTTACACTGACATAAGCGTCTTATCACATGCAACAAAACCTTCAAATATTAGTTATTGTTAATGTTATATTTTCATAAATCTCATTTGTTTCAAACTTTCAATACTAGTACCAAGATGCTAATTATTAGTAAAACAAACACGACTGTTGTTGAATTAAACTTCTTTTCATTGTTTGCACTAGATTTAAAATTCAAGGGTCCTTTTATTGTCATTGTATACACAGAGCATACACAACGGAATTCTGATGCACTTGTAAAAAACGGTACTTCTTGAGAAAAAAAAGGAAATATACAATGCAAAAAAAAACCTAAAAAAAACACACACTCCGCCCCTCTCATATTCTGTCAAGTCACACATTCACATATTCATAGTTAAAGTGCAGAGGGCAGTGAGAGGTAAGTACAGTAGTTATTGCACATTTTAGATTTTCATTATTGCACATTGTTGGTTACACATTGCTGATCGTGGTTATTACACATTGTTAATTACAGTTATTGCACATTGGTGTTTTCCATTATTGCACTAAGCATTCATCATCCTAAAATCTAATGGGATCAAGTTAATATAACACTACAATATCAAAGTGATATAAGTACAACAACAATAATGAGTGGAAACAAAGGGAAATTAACTGCAATTAGTTTTTAATGGGTTATGAAGTCAGGAAATTACTGTTTAAAAAGATGCTACTTCATAATTTCAAAATAGAAATAAAATGTATCCTTAAATGATTTTATTCTAAGTGTAATGTTTCCATAAAGACTTGGGTGATTTCCTTACAATGACCTGAGAGAATATGCTATTTTAAGAAAAAATAAGGTAAAATAAGCTACCTTCATTGCCTTTGCACAGGAAAAAAACACAGTTCTGCAACTTGAATAGACATGACCACAAGAAATACTGTTAACCTTCATTTGAAAACAGGAAATAAACAACCTGCAAACACCCTGGTGTTACGTGGACTTGTCCGCCCCTGCTGACTGCTTCACCGTATCAGTTAAACATCAGAATATAATATTTAAGGCCACGACCACGTGAACAGATCGAGTGGGAATAAGCTGCTGCAGAGATGACCTTGTTTTTTCACCGGGGGACATCTTGTAACCTCAGTGTGACAAACACAAATCACAGGGAGTGAGTGGAAAAGCAGCGAATGGATGATGACATTATTAGAGGGTCTGCATGCTTGCTTACTCGTAGACTGGTGTTTTCGGAAATTGAATGTGACCACCACGTAGCCGTTTTTCGGAGGGCGAAAAATATTGGACTGCACTGCAAAGTCTGTCTGAAACGCCTCCTCGAACCATCACTATTCCAAAACTAATCTCCATCACCTCAGAGAGTCGAGGAAAGGATCATCTCACAGCATGGAGAAAGAAGGAACGCTATCCGAGCTGCAGCCGGCTACTTAACTTCCCCTTCCCTGGTTCTTCCACCTAATTTCCAAAAGTGGATTGACCTTCTTACTCCATTTGGTGCCGTGGAGTCATCTGCCAAAGCTGAAAACTCATCTTTTTTACAGCAGTGCCTCTAATGCTAACATTTCTACACTCAACCAAATCCCTTCACCTACATGCTCCCTCCTTTCGTCCTCTCCTGCAGTGGTTCCCAAACTTTTTACAGTGGAAATATATTTTAAAATATACATTTATTAGCCAAGTACCCCCAACTCTCGCGTCGGCATTTTTGATTGAAAAAAATGAAGTAAAATTTGTTCCTGTGCCAAAGGTGTTATTTTCAAACCTTTGTAAAGAAACAACATATATTTAACTTTAATATATTAAAAATGACAAATCTTTATAAGTGAATTTTGTGTGTTAAATATACACTAAGTGCCCTCTTTCATTGATAAGAAAAAGAAATTAATGATCATAAATGAATAAATGAACCTTTCTTCAACAATAAATAATTACTCAAATAAACTCATCTTGAATGGTATAATATAGAAGTGTTCTT
>JAPQRQ010000015.1:13684306-13697715 GCA_037367365.1 Apogon talboti | reverse complement strand
GGGATAGGCTCCAAGCGACCCCCGCGACCCTAGTGAGGATTAAGCGGGTTCAGAAGATGACTGACTGACTGACAATTTGGCCCAAAATATGACATAGGCAATTATGGTATGAGGCTAACGATATATAGGGACCACATATGTGTGATCCAAAGGTCAAGGGTCATAGATAGATAAGTAGATCTGACTTTATTGACCTCACCACGGGGAAATTTCACAGTTAAACAGCAGCAACATACAACGAACATCAAATCTCGAATCAGGGACTTACCCATTACAGCAGCCCTACATACTGTCTGTGCCTGAGCAGCATCATTCTAATCTGATTCACAAAAGCCATTATGCTTGTGTTTTTAAGGTCTGTGATGCTCTGCATGATGACTAAACCGACTTTGACTCCTTGTGCAGTGTTTTATGTCAACAGCTGATTAGTCTGTACTCTGCCTCTCACAGCGTGCATACATTACTATCCAACACAGAGCTTTGGTCTATAAGTAGCTTTTGTCATCTGAGTTATGAGCCTTGTACTGTACAGATCCCCTCTCTCCGTATTTATTACAGTGTCTCTCCCCCACTTCCTCTTTGAAGCACATTATTTATATGTATGAGCGTACGGCAGCGGGTCACGTTGCACCTCCCAGAGCGCGTATTTAAATTCAGATTTAAACTGGGTTATACTGGGCTAATATCTGCAAAAAGTGTCACCGTGAGAAATGATCTTACTTATTAGACCTCACACGCATATATTAAAGCACAAGGCTTTGTTCTGGGAGATTCCGCGTCTCCGTTTTCACCAAGTGCTCGCTATTTCTGTTCATGTGTATATCAGAATTAATCCTGGAATGTTTTCCTCTTGCTTAGAAGTACAGCATTAACATGCTGCAGATGTTAATGCTGGACTGCATTACAGCGCGCAGGATGATCAATCCTTTCTCCCCTGGAATGGAAACTTAAAAATCCGACGGCGTTCGAGGCCAACATCAGCAATTGATAACACTGTAATCGTTTAAATCAGTTCTTTAAACCCATTTCCACAGACATACTGTAGTAGTCTAAG
The DNA here is from genome assembly GCA_037367365.1 of Apogon talboti. Taxonomy (NCBI): domain Eukaryota; kingdom Metazoa; phylum Chordata; class Actinopteri; order Kurtiformes; family Apogonidae; genus Apogon; species Apogon talboti. The sequence goes on along the minus strand of JAPQRQ010000015.1, from coordinate 13,696,661 downwards.
TTCTTTAACCTACTACACTTCTATCGTTCTTGAATTATTGGTTTAATATCTTTGTTTATTATTCACATCTGATGTCTTATTTTATCTAAATGAATAAAATCTGTTTTCGGGAGGTAAAGGCGTCATATTTTGACCTCCATGTGACTTGACTTAGACATTTCTTACCTGTCAGACGTACTCCAGACTATTTAAGATGATTTCTATGACTGTAACTGAGCAAAATTCTCATCATTTTGATAAGAAATTGGATATTTATCACACTGGAGTTGCAACAACTCCACAAGGCTAGACTAACAGATTTTAACCCATGAAGACCCAGCGCTACAGTGTCAGTCCCCAAATTAATTTATCTCTCTATTTAACTTGTTTTAAAGTGATTTACCACCATTTATTATAATATTATTCTCTGTATTTTGCATTTTTCCAGTGAAAATCAGGTATTTTCCTATATTTAATTCACTGGTCACATAGATTAGCTCAGATTAAAGTTGAGGGTTATTATATCAGAAACAGAAAAAACTGAAGAAACAGTGTCTTTATCAGCAAATATATCAATAACTGAATATAAAAACAAGTGTGTTTCCATGGTAACTATGGAGCCTCTGAACGTCCAAATGGGTCATATCTGATAACCATGAAAAGATGACAAACTGTATTTTACACCAATTATTTACATGTATTGATAGAATTAGTGGATCAGCAGGTATTAAACAGTTTAGATCAGTAGAAGGTTTTGGGTCTTTATGGGTTAATTAAACCCCATATATATTGGCGATAATCCTATAGTGTAACGACAGGTAGACTGAAAACATTCTGTGATTTTAGTAAAAACTTCTGCTATAGAAGTTTGTTGGAACATAATTTAGTACATTTATTTCACACTGATTTCATTTCATTCAGGTCACTGGAATACAGTGATGGATAATGAATATGGTGCCATATGAAGCCATTTGGGATGCAGATATAGTTCTGTCAAAAGTCTCTGGATTGGTTCCTAATGATCTGTCGTTGGTTGATATTTGGTATTAGAAAAGAAGGAAAGAAAGACAGTAGCGCTACAGTATCAGATCATACAGGTAGTATACAGCAGTCACATTTTTCATGTACCTGCACTATGTATTTTCACACATTTTAATGAGTTCTTCCTTAAATTTGATCTGGTCACATTAATTTGCATAAAGTTGCCAAAAGCAGTGACTCAGAGGTTGGCACTGTTCCATTCCTGGTTTAATGTATAGCTGATTTTGTTAAGGGAGTCTGGTGGCTTGAAGAAGGCAATATAATGGTTTCAGTTTCCTGTTGGAAAGGTTTGTCTGGCAGCAAAGTGAACTGTAAACTGAACTTAAACTGAACTTACAATTGTTTTCGGTGGCTTAAATTGGTTCTGCTACTTCCGTGGTCCGCAGCAGTGCATTGGTAACCGACATCTACTGGAGGTAATACACTGACTAATACCTCACATAACCCCACTTTATAAAATCTGAATTTATCCTTTATGGAAACAACAGAGGGAATCAGGAAGTCATTTAAACAGAATATTAGCATAGTGAAAAAGCAAGTATCATGGGATGTTTTTCACATACAGTATTAGTTAGCAAGAGGCTATAAAAGCAAATACTTTATGATGCGATAAATTATTTTATCTTTCTTGTGGACAATCCTAAAGTAAACAATGGGGAAAGGTTGTTTGTGTCAGAAGTATTCTACCAGGAATATATTATACACTTCAACTTATTCAACATAACAGAGGACAGAATGCACTGCAGGAAGTGCAAATGTTGTTTCTTTCTTTCAGTTTTTCTTTCTTTTTGCTGAATAATTGTGTTGTTGTTGTTGTTGTGGTTTTTGTTGTTGTTTCAGGAGCCATCCGCATTAGTACCCCTGCTGCATCACTGAAGTGGCCTCATTGAATTAAATGACATTGCTGTGATTTTTTTCCGCACCATGCTGTTATCTGTCCACACACGTCTGTTGTCTTTTATGTGATGAACAACACTGAACACAGAAGGTTTCAGACTAAAGAAGCATTTTTTTTTCTTTTTTTTCTTTGGAAAGCCTTTCTTATTTCAGATTTTATCTTACATTTTTCCATGTGCGGTTGTTTTTATGTTCAATGCTGTCGATAGCTGTGCTCCATTCATACTGCTGTATGTTCATCTGACCTTACATACGTCTGATTCTTGTAAATGGAATGTCTTGAGGACCTCTTGAACTATTTTCTTCAATATTAAAAAAAACCCAATGTGCTTGAACTCAAGGATGAACTGACATTTTGGTGGTCGAAGTCACTTGTAGCAAACATAACACATACTTGGCCATGACATATTCAGATGATAATCATGACAAATGTGTGGAACCAACAGGGTGACAATATTTTGTTAGGTCGAAGGTCAACTTCGCTCTGACACAATAATGTTCTCTCCATTATTCAACACCACGGTCCTTGGTAAAAAGAGTGTGCATGTAGAATCATACAATATAGTAAAAACTTGCATTTCAATGAAAATAATACAATAAATACTTTAACCCTTTAACAACAGCAATCTCTCCGGCGCTGCATTGTGCACTTTAGCACGTATTCAACTTACTGTATCTCCTGCGCTATCCACAAAAGTAAAACGCATCAGAAAGCTGAAATCCTGAGCTTTCCGACACTATATAACACTTTATGGCAGCTATGTCGGACCCTGTTACAAGTAGAAAGGAGCTATTATATAGACTTCCACACAGGCTAAAAAAAATATGAAGCCATAATATGGATACTGAATGTTCAGGACCAAAAAGCATGTTTGAGCAGATGAAAAATAGTTAAATAGTTTATTTCTGCAATCTCAAAAAAGTTTCGTTATGGACATTTACAGTTGTTTCTGATAATAAATATGCTAAAGATTTCAAGTTTTTTTTTTAAATTTTTTTTTTTTTACAAAAACCAGGCATTTTATGCATTTATTATTTATAATAATGATAATTAATGGTCAGATAATAAAAGTTAAGTTCTTCCTGAAAAGCTGCAAAAGAATTGATTAAAAAGGACATTTTCTGATACTTTTATTGCAAAGACAACATGAAGACACCTATGCAGCCTGTTCTCATGGTAGTCTTAAAGGAGTTCACAGTCTTCACTGTATAAATGTCATATGAGTCTAAATAGGCATGGATGCAAACTTCAACTTGACTAGAGGAGGCAAACAACCACAAGGCAGTGATTCCAGTTTCCCAGTCCCTCAGTGTGTGCACAGGTCAGCCATGTTGGGAGCGCTTTACTTGGACTCTGGACAGTTTATTCTTCAGTGGAGTCTGTTTGGCCCACTCAGACAATGACATTTGGATTTGGTGGCTTCAGACACTGGAAATAATTGTGTTTCCTGTGAGGAAGATGTGGTGTTGTTTGTTAGAATGGCAGCGTAAATACAGTTCACAAGTTCATGCGTTCATGTTTTCACTGTGGCCCCATCGTTAGTTTCCTTGACTCCTCCATAACTCTCCACAAGTGTTTAGTAGATGAGGTAAGCATGCTTTCTCTTCCTCTTTTGAAGCAAACGCTCTTTGTAAATCTCATCTTTATTTCCTCACTTCCCCTGAGAGTTTCTGAAAACTGCTGATTTTGTCGGTCTTGATTTACACCTCTCATTATTCCATGTTAGAGAAATTCCATGAGCAACGGGAAACCTGGCAGGCTCAATGGAGCGAAGGCAGAGGAGGAGGAGGAGGAGGAGGAGGAGGAGGAGAGGAGGAGGAGGAGGAGGAGGAGGAGGAGGAGAGGAGGACAGGAGGAAAACAAAGCCGGGCCTGTGTCGTTAGCCGTGATAGCATCACCGCTCCAGTCAAAGACCCGGTCTGTCTCCCTCGTCTCTCAGAAGCCTGGCCAACGAGAGAGGCCGATCGAGAGAGAGAGAGAGAGAGAGAGAGAAAGAGTGACGACGAAACAAAACACAGAGCGCAGAGAGATGAGACGGAGAGAGTCCAGATTCTGTCAGTCTGACATGTGGTGATGACATGTCGAGCTCATTAATTATCATTTTATTTCAGCTGTTTGGCTCCAATGACGACCAGCTGCCTTTATCTCCACTGCCGAGTAACGTTAGCCATGAATTTTAGCTGAGTTTATAGCTTTTGGATGTGCGTTTTATGTGTGCGATGTGCACAGTTTTTACCCAAACAAGCTTACAACAAACCCCAGCCAGAGTTGCAACATAAATTACAGTTAATACTAAACAAATGAACCAGCTCCGTTTATATGGTGGGTTTAATTTGCTTCCATCAAGGCGGAGGTTTTCCCTCCCTTGGGCTGCAGCAAACAGATACATGAGGTCTTACATCCCATCAGCTATTGGCTTTTTAAACAAATGTGATATGATCTGGGAATAGATGTGGATCTGACTAAGGAACCACGTTTTTCTTTTCTTTTTTTAAATTACATTTTATTTATTGCATTTGTCGACTTTTTTCAGCTGATTTCTCCCTTTGAATACAGTGATGCTGGTGTTTTAACTGTACAGTAGTGTGTTTATATCGTAGGGATCAGTATTTGTTCTATACTTGTTTGCTGACGGTTAAATGACGGTTGAAATTACCCCTCAGGGAAGTTTAAATCTGCTGTACAGTAATGTTTTTTCCAAGCTTTTGATATTGCACCTAGTTACTAATGACATATTTTAGGGTTACATTTGAGTTTTCAGCTATTTTCTTTTTAAACAATTGTGATATTGTCTGGGAATAGATGTGGATCTGATTAAGGAACCACGTTTTTTTTTTATCCTGTCTTTTTTAAATTACATTTTATTTTTTATATTAGTTGACTTTTTCGTACTGATTTCTCTCTTTGACGACAGTGATGCTGGTGTTAAATGTGCACAGTAGTGTGTTTATATTGTAGGGATCATTATTAGTTGTATAATTCTGCTGACTGTTAAATGACGGTTGAAATTGCCCCACAGGGATGTTTTAATCTACTGCATGGCAATCCTTTTTTTTTCCAAGCTTTTAACCCCTTGCAGTTGACAATGGCACATTTTAGGGTTACATGTGAGCCGTGTTTTAACTGATGTAATTGGTTGGGAGGTTGTTTTTCTAATCATATGTTATAACTGTGTCTAATAGATACATTTTAGCCTTGCACTAATTCACCATAATGCACATCATTTAATAGTTACTTACTCCATGAAAAGGTCAGATGTTAAAAGGTAAAAATTAGCTTTCCATTCTGTCATTGTTAGTGCATCAAGTCTTTTGGATTTTTAACAATAATATGAAAAAGAAATATGTTAATCTATCTTCCATTTCTCATGAAATTTAATATTGTAATGCAGCTTCTTCAAAAACAGGAACACTAAAAATCAAAAAGAAGAAATACAAATTATTCTCATTGATCCACTAATCCAGCCCATATTTCCCTTAGCAGTCAGGAAATACAGAATGTTTTTAATTTGACCCTTTTACCCCTCAAATCTAACAAGTAGGTTTCTTTTGTGTTGATGCCACATGATCAATAACTACTCTGCATATATTGCATATATTGTAACTCTGCTGTTGTGTGCTGCCCATGGAACATAGTGCAGTTTTATTCAGTAAGAAAAACCTTCTTATTGACCCTGTTCCCCAACAGTACCACAGTCTTATCATTTCACATTTTCTTTTGTTTTTTTGTTTTGTCTTATTGATCCAAAAATCCAGGCCAGAACACCCTGAAATAGTTATTAGCTCATCAAATGCAGCCATCGGAGTGGAAAAAACAACATACAATGAATGTTTTAGCAAGTAGTTGAAAGCCAGTATCTGTTATTGATGGATGTCGTTTGAACCTTTTCACTCAAGGTTTTACCAAATTAAAAAAAAAAAAACAAAAGACCAGTTATGAAACAATAGAGATTTTGAGTATTTCATCATTGATTTGGAGCTCACTCAGCGTAGTTCAGTCCTCTATTGATCTTTAAACTCTTTGCTTCACTTGCATATATTTGACAGACTTGTCTTCTCAGACAAAACACAAAAAGAAAATAAAAAAACAGTTGAACTCATTGATTTCATTTAATTCATGCCATTGTTCATTGTTTTTTCTCTGTCATGGACTTGAATACAAAGTTTTTCCATGTAAACACGGACAAACAAGTTTTTTTTCTTTTCTTTTTTTTATTGAAGTTTTTGTAAAACATGTTGGAACAATAGCTTACACTACAAACCAAATTGATTAGACAACGGCAGAGTGGATTGTGGGGTTTAAATCAACTTCTGGTGAAAGGCTCCTGGCACACAGTAAAATCTTCACGCCAAACTGCCAAGAAAATCCTGCAAGCATGTTCTCCCCTCCTGCAGGCAAACGAATGCTTTCTGAAGCAGGAATTAGCCACTGGTATCTTAATTGTTTTGCTTCTGCGTGAGTCACTGTGCCGTCGAACAAATGCCGCTCCATTCGCCTATCTCTGCTCTGTCATCTTTGACGTTGGCAGACAAAGAAATCTGTTTATCCTCGTCAAAATGTGTGCTCTCTGCAAAAGCAATTAAATGCCCATTTACTCAATTGCCCCAACAATGTTCACCCACACACAAATATGTATGCACACACACACACACACACACACACACACACACACACACTCCAAACAATTTACTTAAATACTCCACTGCAGATGATGGCCGTTTCCCTCTACAATCACATTGAGGAAGGATTTAATAATTTTTGCTTACAAGGGGATTCCCATACCATACCATCTGCTCCCATCTACTCTCAAGGGCCACAATTCATCATTTCCTGTACCTCCAACAAAACTTCATTATGGAAATACAGTTATAATATTGAGGGTTTTTATCCAGCATTCTGTGGAGGAGGGGGTCACTTTGTGTGGAGTTTGTATGTTCTTCCCGTGTCTGCGTGGGTTCTCTCTGAGTGAATTTTTTTCTGTGTTTTCTGTATTTTTTTCTGTCACCATCTTGGCTTCATGGAGCCAGAAGAGACCATGAGGGTGGAGGGACAAGAGGGTGGAGATGAGGAAGAGGGAGGGGTGACCAGTAAACCACATGGGACATTTACTTAACAAAGTCATGTTATTTTTTGCTAGTGTAGCTCCTTTACCACAACTGTAAATCTGTCTGTGAGAGAAACACAAATGTTTTAGTCAATAAACAGAAGCTCTGAAAGTCCTGCTCAGCAAACATGCAAACTGTCAGTCACAATTAGATTAGATCAGATTAGATTAGATAGAACTTTGTTGATCCTTTGGGCAGAACCTTCTGGAAATTGAGGTTCCATAATCCATAAAAATTGATAGTTTCATAATCACAGAATAAAAGTTATAATAAAGTGATAATAATATTAGTAGTCATAACAATGATATACAAGTGGAGGTACCATGAGTGGATGTGGATGGAGCTCTTGTCACACAAGAACTTTATTATTATTATTACTACTACTACTACTAATAATAATAATAATCAGTGGTGAGAGAACTACATTACCAACAGCAAGAAGACAATTATTGCTTATTACTGTCATTAGTATATTATTGAGACAAATGTGAGAAAATTTGTAGCACAGAACAGAAGGAAGGACAAATTAATATACTGACAACAGCCAGTTATTTCAGAATTATTATTATTTCTTAAATTTTTTTGCTGAGAGAAGATTGTTGGCAGAATATTTTTCAAGCCTCAAACACAGGACATGGAAGTAACAGTACTGTCACTTATAAATTGTTTGAAGATTTACTAACATAATGAATAGAGATTTTGTTTTTCTGAAAGTCTTGTCATATTAATTCAGTACAGTGAAATATTCCAACAGAAAACACATTATCATTTGTGACTATATTAATATGTGCTTCCTCCTATGTGCATACATAGATGCCACAGTAGCCCAAAAAAAAAAAAATGTCTGCAGAACTACACGAGGAAAGACCTGTATAAAAGCTGCAGGTTTTTCTGGATAGAAAACACAAATGGTCACATTTCCCAATAAAAATGAGTCAGTTTTTGATAAATGGATTATAAAAAACAAGTTTTGTCTCCAGCCAGAGAATAAAAAAGTGTCAGTCCCCAAAAGGATGCTTTACACTGGAGCACAAAATATAGGTACGTAAGATGACTAAAGCTGGGATTGGTCCTTAAATATAGTGGACTTCTGCACGGTTCCTTAAAAACATGGAAGTGGAAACACTGATGTGATCTACCTGTGAGTTACTGCCTGACACCGACTCCTTTTGGCTTCAGCTTTAGCTCTGATATCGTGTCTGTATTCCTACCTGGCTCCACGGGGCTTAAAGGGACAATAAGCAGAGGAATAATCCTTGTAATTAACTCTAAGCTGAGAGGAACTCCAGCGCAGAGGTCTCCATGTCTCCGCTCTGTCGTTCTATCAAAAGCACTCACAGTTTACTGAGCAGAGGTGAAAGCGTGCACACACTCCTACAAGGTCTAACTGCAAGTTAATAGAAAACTCATCCTCAACACCCACACAAACAGATACCATGAGTGGATGTGGATGGAGCTCTTGTCGCACAAGAACAGTTCAACTGTTTTAAAAGAGTAATGTCGATGGGCAGAGGTCACGATAAGGAAAGTGTTTGTTATGATCCGGTCTTTTCCGGTGTCACAACTATGCACGCCTCGTAAACAGCACATACACAGGTGATGCCCTTAAAGGTAACTGGCATCGCGCCAACTGATTACACGGCAACCAATCAGCATCGAGCATGGAAACAGTGAAACAAATAAGTTGAAGAACCAGTTTGCAAAAAAGAGCACAGTGTACTTAACACATTCTAATAATACATAGAATAATGTAAACAGGTTATAGCTTGAACATTATCTTCTGTTTTTTAGCTTTAAACAGACCAAATTTGACCCAGCGTTACTTTTGTAGTAGTTCCCAAGTAGTTTTTTTTTCTCTATTTAACCTTTCTTAAGTGTTTTATCACCATTTATTATGATATTATCCTCCGTATTTTTATTTTTTTTAAAGTGAATATCAGGTATTTTGCTATATTTAATTTACTGATCATATGGATGTTCATAAAAGCTCAGATTAAAGTTTAGGGTTATTATATCAGAAACAGAGAAAACTGAAGAAAAATGAGTTTATCAGTAAATCTGTCATTATCTGAACATAAACCCAGTGTGTCCATCCACTGTCACTGATCCAACTCCATGGGTTTTACTGGGGAATCAATGTTGTAGAAGATGACAGTGTTTCCATGGTAACTATGGAGCCTCTGAACGTCCACATGGGTCATATCTGATGACCATGAACAGATGAATAACTGTATTTACACCAGTTATTTACATGTATTGATAGGATTGGTGGATCAACAGGTATTAAACAGTTTAGACCGGTTGATGGTTTTGGTCGCCAGTGGATGTTTCTGTCTTTATGGGTTAAACTGGAGACACAGGTCACCTTGGAACATAGGTATTCTTGAAGTGTGTGGTAATGTTCAGTGTTAGAATTCCATTTGCTCTCGACAGAACCTCCACCTCTACAGCTGCTGTACAGTTCAGGACTCGAAGCAACAAATGAGAGAGATGAGATATAACCACCATTACAAAAGTTTCACCGTACTATTGATTTCTGCTGTCTGCCTGTCTATTGACATTTTGTATACTCTTCTTTTTGTTTCACTTTATAAACCACTCAAAAACCACAAATTATTGCCCTCTCCACAAAAATATGGATTCAGAACTGGTATTTTCCTTTTCTGTTTTATAATAATATTCTGTTACACAACTAATACTTCTATAACATGACCACAAACCAGTGCAAATGCTCAGACAAAGCATTGTTTCTGGTAGACTTTAAATGTTTCAGAGGCTGAGGCTTTAGTTTATCATGGAATCGAACAGCAACAGGTTGTTCAAGTATATTTTATTTATTTTTGGTAAAGACTTCAGAACTGCACCTTCTCCAAACATGTTGGCGCTGACCTCGATCTTCTGTAGGTAACACTTACACAACCGCGTGACCTGTATTTGACGCTTCATCTGCATGTTTAATTTTCTCTGTCCACATGTAAACACACAAACTGGAGCTTCACACAGCAAAGCACTGTTTCTGTGACTTAAGATGACATTTCCATGTAGATAAGAGGCCCAAATACAGATATAAATATCCTTTCTGCAGATTATCTGTATTAGTATGGATGGAGCATATCACGATGGTTAGTTTGTGACTGTTGCCATGGTAACGAAGGTACTAACACTACTTTAGTTCAGATGCATGTTGAGATGGACTGAAAACTTGACAGTGGATCAAGTCTTTTTTTCTTTTTTTTTTTTTAACATCTTAACTTCTGGCTTCTCCGGCTTGTTGTAGGTGGATAACATTTGCAGTATCTTAAAATATGAATGAAGACAGTGAGTTACTACACTTGCATTTCCAGCACTGATCAAAGAGTGAAAACAACCAAAACGAAAGGAGCAGTTTTTTTGCTTAGAGGAATCAGAGTCACCTCTAATAAGAGGAGGAAACACAAACTATCGACATAGGATTTTACCAGGACAGCGGCCCGTGATGAAGCTGCAGTGGCGTGGCACAAAAACTACATAGAAACCATACATTATACAACAGTAAGCTCTATAACCAGACTTTAAGCTGTTTTGCAGGTGATGTCATCAGCTAGACTGATTCGAACAGAGACTTAAGGGGTTCGTCCTTGGCTTAAATTCCACCTTTCAGCCAAGTTTCACAAAAAAGAAGTGCTCATTCCTGCTGACAGACAGACAGACAGACACAAGTGATCACATACCTTCCTTTGGCGGAGTAAATAAAGTTTATGTGTATTGCACTTTTCAAGGTTAGTTTCAAGTGCTTCACCAAAAATAAAGAAATAAACAAAAAGTACAGCAGATAAAACAGCACAGATAAAAAATAGCAGATAAAGAACCAAGAAGAGACATAGTGATCATAAAACACTGGGGACAAAATAAAGTTAAAAGGATTAGAATGATAAAAAGCAGTAATATATATTAAGAAATCCTAAATGCATTTATACTGTATAAAACAAGGTTTTAGGACAGAGAAGCAGCCGTAGATGTATAGCATATAGAACTAATACATGTCTTATCATATGCACTGCATTTGAATAACCATTATTTTATCCTTTAATAGGGGTCTTAAAATGTCTTAAAAGTCTTTAATTTACAAATCTGCATTTAATACCTTAAAACGTGTTTGAAAGGTATTAAATTTGATATGGTAGGTCTTATTATGTTGTCTTAGGTTGACATAAACTTGTTTGCTGTATTTTGTTTTAATGTATCCAAACTGTAAAGAAAGTACCAGTAGTCGACTCAGTTCCACCCGTTCCAACCCGACAATTTATACTGAAATTAGGAACCAATTATTGCTAACGTTGCAGCCCCCGGTGAGATATGACTGTGATCGGTGGGAGTCAAGGCATTGGAGGAAATAAACACATTTTCCTAAATTTTAGGAGTAACAAATTTTTGCCAGTTTTTGCTGTGAAATAGGCATTAAATTCTGTTCTAATTAGTCTTAAAAAGGTCTTAAAAAGTCTTAAATTTAACCTGTAGGAACCCTGTTTGTAGATGTTAGTGAAGCTCTATTACAAACAGCATGAAAATAACCTGGTTAAATCACCACTAATGAGGAAGAAGCACAAATGAGCTACTAGTTTTCAAAGACTTTTCCCCAAAAGAAAAACAAAACCAAAACAAACAAGTGACCACAAACACCACATTGTACTGGAATTTACATTTTTTTTTAAACCACAACTTTTCTTATATTAAAAAAACACAGTTAAATAAATGAGCCCCTTTAGAACTCGCCGCTTTGGCTCATTCTGTCAGAAACAAAACGCAGTTCTGAGGTTTTTACTGGGTGTGGTCTGAGTCAATACGGTGCCGCATCGAAAGACAACAAAGCGATATGGCATTTATTCCCATAAAAACAGAGCAGAGCCGCGCTTTAACTCCTCGCAAATTAATACCTAACTTCCTCCAAATTGTGCGGCGCTGTGTTGAACAAACAAACAAAAGGCGAGGTATAAAAATAAGGGGGAAATAATGCGCCTGCACAGCCATCGGTATAGATGTTAATTGCTGCGAGATGATATGCATGCATCTGAAGAGGTGAGGGTGTGTGGGAGTATGTAAATGTGTGCAGGCAGATGAACCTCACAGAGGATTTATTGTTTGCTCAGTATGACCGTATGCTTCCCCACGTTTAATGGGTTTTTCTGTGGAGCTGCAGTGGCTTATTTATTTCTCTTCTAATACAGACACAGTCACATGCAATATACACACCTGCATATTTTACATATGGAACCAACTGTGTGTGTGTGTGTGTGTGTGTGTGTGTGTGTGTGTGTGTGTGTGTGTGTGTGTGTGTGTGGGTGTGTGTGTGTGT
>JAPQRQ010000015.1:13649735-13668725 GCA_037367365.1 Apogon talboti | reverse complement strand
CACCAGTAAAACCCATGCAGTTGGATCAGTGACAGTGGATGGACACACTGGGTTTATGTTCAGGTAATGAGAGATTTTGTTGAAAAAGTCACTTTTTCTTTATTTTTCTCTGTTTTGATCTAACTACCTCTGTTTTCATGAGCATCTAAATTAAGTACAAGAAACTGAATATAGGAAAATACATGATTTGCAGTGAAAAGTGAAAAATGCATAGGATAATATTATAATAAATGGTGATAAATCACTTACTCATTTAGGAACCGCCTCAAAACTAGCACTTTATGGGTTAGACACACACTTATGAAAATATAGAGAGGAAAAGGAAAATGTTGTCTGATAAATGAATACTCAAGTACAGACACCTAAGAACTCTACTTAATTACAGGAACAAAGTACCTCTGGGATGTACTGCTCCATGCCTACCTGGTTCTATGCACTTATAGTCTCTGTCTTTGCTAAATAACATAATACACCTCCCCCATGTTTAAGGCTTTCTACACAGAAGTGGAGAAGAATACTTGAAAAGGAAAAAAAGGGAGACACCAATGAAATAATAAGAAAAGACTATGAGGGGAAAAAAAGAGGGCTGTAATTGCAATTCATTTCCAGCTCGGGCCCCTGAGGTACCATGAGTGTGTTTGATCCCAAAGGCGAGTGAGCGAGTGTGGAAATGGAGAGACGTAGTCATATGTATGCAGAGGGAGAGGGAGAGGGGAGCTGGATAGAAGCAGAAAGCCTTTTAATATTCTGGGCCATGGGTTGAGATGAGAGACTGCTCTCATACCTTCAGGTTCATGAGCATAATGAGATTTTTATTTTGCTGAGTGCAGTCTGTGCGGGTGTGTACGTCTGGCACACACAAAATGCTTTCTAATATTTGTGTCCATGTGAGCATGTGTGCGTCCCCTTTGGGCCGACACATTTGGATTTCGCCATGTGTGAATATGCATTTTCTGATGTGTGTGTTTCTACAAATGTCACTCGGGAAGTCAGGGTCATTACTTTCAGTACTTCTCCCTCAGCTCAGATGACATTCATTGACTACAATTGACTTAAGCTTCACAATAAATACACATAACATTAGCACACTTCCATACTTCACTATTATCCTCCCAAATGGGTGCTTTCCCAAAACACTATCTCCTACTATTCCCAGACTCCTTAGGGCTGAAAAATGATCAGCCACACAGCGCAGGACACGTCTCCAACACACCCCATCTTTGTGTGTGTGTGTGTGTGTTATGCATCATTACAAACACACACAAAAGTCCCCACCCAGCGTATAAGTGTGAGGTAGGTCTGTGCACAAACACCCACTCTGCTGACCTTTTGTCTTGGATCGCCTGCTGACTTCTTTGTCAGGAGGGATAAAAACAAGACAGGAGTCATATTTCTCGGTGGCGAGGAGTACACTGCAGTACAGTGGAGCTTTTGTTTAGGGCGTGTATAGGTATACACGTATGTGGATGTGACGACAGGCCGTGTATTGTGAGGTAAGATGTTTTATGGAGAAGATGTGTGGGTTAGAAAGGTCTCAAAAGACGACAAAAAGAAATTTACGAGCGTTATGAAAGTACTTTTGGATTTATTGCAGCACGCCCTGTTTTCAGTTTTCACTGGTGCAGTTGTTATTTTCATTCAAAAGTATACCTGAAACTGTAATTTGTTGACATGTTTATCATGCCAGCACTGCAAAAAAAAAAAAAAAAGAACAGGACAAGAAACACAAGTGGTCAAGGTCAGACAGAAACCAAACCAGCACGTCAGACTACAAATGTGGACTTTTGGGTATTTTTGCTGACTGTAAACAGGGAACACGTGTTTGCAGTTGAAGTAAAACTAAAAATGAGGTGCATGTTCCAAATGTGCTGTATACAGATCCGAAGAGCGTTCATCAAACTGGTAGAATATGTGCATTTCTCATGTTTGTTTAGGCTTTTACGACATGTGGACCTCTGGTAATTTGTAATAATTATAATTATCATCTGTGATCTTAATCCCATTTGAGTTTACCATGTTTGTCATTAAATCTGTAAACTTCTACCTTCTAATGATCCACCATATTTCAACAAAAACAGCTGCCCTGTGATAATATTAATCATATCAATCTCAGTCAACATGTCTGATGTAGTGAGTTGTGCATTTTTTTGTTTCTATCGTGCATTTTTGTTTTGTTTTGTGGTGGAGGACTATGGAGGCTGGCTGATGCTGCTAAAGTTTCCAAAGTTTTTTGGGTGGAACTTCAGGAGGCTCATGTTGCGTTGTACCACGGAGACACACTCACAGACAGAGCAAACTTAAATCCTTCAGACAAGTAACATCTCAAAAGATGATGAGATGGATGACATGCATGACAGCTACAGTAAGGAACATTCTTCTGTCTTTCAGCAGTTATCTGTAAGCGGTGAGACTTGACATCAGAAATACGGAATATTGTCAGTAAATGTGAGGGGGAAAGAAATAAAACACCGTTCACTGAAACTTCATATGAAACACAGAGATGGGGGGGTGTGGGGGGGTTCATTTCCAAATCACCAGAGGTCCACAGGTTATTCAACTCATGTACAAACATAACTTTAGTTGGAAAATACTAAAAATGGGTTAGATTTATTTGTATACTGCTTCTCTGTTTACAAAAACATTGGCTCCTTCATTCATTCCCTGGTGGTGGTAAGCTCCATGTGTAGCCACAGAAGCATGGCTGTCCTCCAACCACCACCAAACATCCACACACATTCAGAGTGGGTGAAGTGTCAGACAGAGCGGGATTCGAACCACCAACCCTCTGGTTATTGAATGACCCCCTGTGCCTCCTGAGCAGCGACCGTCCATGTTTAGAAAAAGGCCTAGATTCAGAAAAAGGCCTAATCCTATATGTTAAAGTCCTATATTATAAAAGGGGAGTGGACTCTGTGTGTCTCTGGCTTCATACAAAATTTGGAAAGAGCTGCAGTTTGGCATACTTATGGATTTTTGGTCATGGAAGAGACGAGCGAAAAGGGCAAGTTGATAGGACCAATATTTTGGGAGATATTAGTAATTTTGGAATACATCACGTTGCTATGCCCAGAATCATAGAATCATCAGTGATGTGGGTTACCTAGCAACAGATAAACAATTGGGCCGTGCTGCCATGGTGTCAAATTTCATGCCAGCTGAGGGGTTATTCAACTGAAAATTCCAGTGGAATTTACCAAGAAAATAAAGGAATGAAATGAAGGATCTGGAATATTTACAAATGGAATACTGTTTCCACAAGGCCTCACACACAAAGAAAAACATGAACAGACACAATATTGCTGAGTTTAATGGGAGTGTATTACTGTTAAAATTGATGTGTCAATATGTAAACAAATTGGGCAAATGACACAGCCAGATGTGACTGTCTCCAAGTTACTTAAAATTACGTTTATCTAATAACACTAACTCCTTATGATTACACGCTGCTTGTTGTGGCGTAGTGATTGGCCCTTCCGCCTCACAGGTGGTGAATTTTGAGTTGGACCGGCCTTTTCTTTGTTGTTGCTTATTCTTTCTGTGCCACTCATTTCCTCTTCAATCAAAAGACATGTACATGTAGGTTAATCCTGTCAGTGCCCTTGACCGGGGTACTGAAGAGCTGGAGTTGTTCCCAGTGCACCTTCGATGGCAGCTAAATGCTAATGCTAATGGTAGGTGCTGTGTGTATTAGAATGGGTAACATACAAAGAAAAAATGCCCCTACAGTGATAATAAAAGTTAACCTTTAACCTTGTCTCAGAGTGTCAGATAGTAAGAAGGAAAACTGATAAAATAAAGAGAGATATAGATGTGAAGGAGTGACAGTGTTATTAACTTATTAACACCGCTTGTTGAAATCCTCTCATTCGTATGCTTGTCATTTTCCTCAGACTTCGACAATACATTTTTTTCTGAATCCGAACGTCTCCACTTCAAACACAGAAATTTTCACTTTTGCTCATTATCACGTCTGTGTCGTCCATCATCCATCCAGCCATTCACACTTCACACCTCCTATAGTTGAATATGAATACACGCCGCCGACAATGCAGCATGTCTCCAGAGGTAGCTTTTATCTTACACGTGCATTTCATTCCTTTGTCTGCCACACTAAGCCCTGATACATAAGTCTGTGGATGTGTGCGAGTATGTGTCGGAGTCCTTGATATGGCAGTGACAGCCTCTCAGCGCTCTCCACACCTGGCTGTGCTTTACATAATCAAAAGCCAGCATCCCCCCGCCCCACCTCTCCCTCCTCTATCTTTTCCACTTCTTCTTCTTCTTCGTCTCCACAGCTGCGGCAGCGCCCCTCTTCCTCCTCCCGCAGAGACGCTTATTTTCATTCCCGACCTCATGTTCTCCGTTTTTAAATCTACTCTCAATCTTAATTATTCATCTGCGTTTTCCCCTTCAGCCTCAGCCAGTCACCTCTCAGGGTTTTACCCCACCGCTCCCCCTTGTTATTCTCTCCAGAGGTGGTGGTGCTTGTGATGTGTGTGTGATCTCGGCGTGTCATCAATCCACTACGAGACGTTGAATAATTAGGCCTTCCATGCATTACCCATGCATGTGGAGCCCCTAATCCCCTGGAATTGTGTAAAGTAAACCATCGGCCTCGAAGGCCCCCCCGTGACCCCTTACCTCCCCCTCAAGCCCTGGTTAACCCTCCATTTTAACCCACCCCCATGACAAACTGCATTTCCTCACACACCTCCCCTTTAACATGATTACCAATGGTCCGGTATGAAAAAAATCCTCCTCTTTACTGCAGAGGGTGCAATATGTAAATTTTAAGCTTGTGTTGAGCAGCAAGAGAACCACAATTTGTCTCCCTATAGCTCAGGAATTTCAGATTAAGGACGGGTCATCACTGGTGTGATGTAATTCCCACGATGCCCCGATGCAAATCAATGAAAAACTTTTTCAAAACAAAACAATATTTATGGACATAAAACTTTGGAAGTTCTGTATAATAATTTGGTAGAATCACATTTGTGCCGTGGCAGGTCTGAGATCAAATTGAGGTCCTGCCTAGTCAGACCGCCTCTCTACTTTTTCTGTAACTAAATAAAGCATAAAAATGCTAATAGCAGTGCTGTCCTTTTTGGACAATCACCAGGAAAAAAAAGACCATTATTAAGTTCTCTCAGACCGATTCATATCCCAATGTAATTTGTCATTCAAGGCTCTGCAGAGATTGGAGTGTGCATTCAGAGTGTAGTTATTTGGTTTGGCAATAAAAGTAGAAATGAAATGAGTAAGTTTGTATTATGTATTTGTTAAATGTACTGTGAGTCTTTTTTACGATCTTCATGGACTTTTTCTGTACTCATATGTTTCAGCTTCAGGCAATAAAAGCACTTCTGTGGACTTACAGCTGTGTAATATGAAGAGCATTCTAACTGAAGAAACTAAATAATAATTATTGTGTTTCATTGTTGTATAATCAAACATGATTCATATTGTTTTTAGACAGGTCCACGGTAGCTCTATAAGCAGGTACCGTGTGTCCGCCCATTGGTTCCCATTGTTCAAAATGAAACATCTCATGAATGCTAATAGTTAATCAAAAACAATGATGAAGCGAAAAGCTTTTGGTGGCTGAAGGTTAAGAATGCAATGATTTCATGTCTATCCATTTTTTATCAATGCGATGCCTGAGGAGACTTTGTGAACTCCGGGTTGAACTAATCAGATTTTGGTTTTATTGGGTTTTATATTGGAGTCTGTGTTGTTCTGAGGATCCTATCATCACTTCCATTTCATCATATCGTCTCATTTGGTCATGATTCCTTTGAAGTTTTTGACATGTAGAGCCTGTTAGCAGTCAGTGTCTGTGCATCGATGTTGGAAATTGATGACATGAGCCCGTTGATGTTGAGAAATAAGTTGGAGGGGGGATTCATGGACTTACACACAAGAGACCAGGGTTCATGTCCCGCTCATGGCGTCTTTTTCTGCCTTGTTTTTGCTCTTCTGTGGACATTTTATCTAACCCTACCTTTTTTTTTTTTTTTTGCCTAAATCTAAGAAATGCACATTGGTCAATATTGAATGTCCTCCTGGGGATTTACAAAGTTTATCTGTATCTGTACCAAGTCCCCAGTGAAGCAAAATGTGATGTCCTGAGCAAATGAGGTGTAGTGCTGCTGGTTGTCATTTGTTGAAATTAGCCGACTGAATTCCTGAGCTGACACATGTGATTGCTGCTGCAGAGGGACATAAGAAAAGCACAGAAGAGCTCAGAAGTGTGTGTAATTATTTTTTTCAGAAAACCAACCCATTGTGCATAGGCTGTTACGTCTGAAGTAGACAGCTGAGATGTTGAACGGCCATTTCCCATTTTCAGTACAAGCTTGTGCATACTTTTCTAAGTGAACCTTTAAAAAAAATGTAGTTGTAATTACAATGAGGAGAAACAACTTGAACGTTACCGCGCTGTGCAGTTTGTACATGGGCCTTTACCCGTTTTATATCTGTAGCAAACATTTACTCTTAAGTGTGGTTTGGAGAAACACTGGCAAAATCTCCATGTTATGGTGTCCTATTCACACTCATAGTCTCATCTGCTTGGAAACTTGTGCAGATGGAGACTCAAATATTTTCTTAGCATCCATTACTCCATCATTACTTATCCCGCCTTTTTATCTCAAAATTTCCATTTCACCCTCCTCACTCCACACTTTTCCACACTCAGCCTCTCTCTCTCTCCTCACTCCATTTTTCTGTTTGCCATCACACTGCCATTTGTCTTCCCCCCCCTCTCACCCCCCCCTCCCCCTTCATCTTTCATCACATTCCCCTCTTTTTAGGTTTATTTTCACATCTTCGCTGTGCAGTCTGCCCTCTTCCATCTTTCCTTCCCACAGTGACACAAATGGACAGGCAGAGAGCAGGACCTTGCATGCTTGCCAATCAGAATGACCTACCCCAGGCTGCTGCATCAATGCATTATGGGTACATTAGGATGGATGTGTGCCGTTAAGTGAACACTGCGATTACAGCAGTGCTGTGCTGTGTGTGATATTAATGGGGCTGGAGTGGCTGTCTCTGCACTACTTTCAGAATCAATGGGCTGCTCGCTGACTGTCAATTCAATCAATGGCGACAGCCAGCAGAGATTCTATGGTTTTCCACTCTTGTGTTTTTCTGTGAGCTCATCAAACAGCTCGCCACTGAGCTCCCAACGCCTCGGTATTCTCACCAGCTGCCTGCTGCTGCGGTTAAACTGCGGCTTCTGCATGTGCAGCTTCCCTCCACACCCCCAGACAAAACAGAGAGCTGCCTCCAGACGAAGGCTTCTGCTGCAATGTGTTTACCCCCAAATTAGCGTAAACAAGACTCTGTGAAGTCTCAGCCTACAGCGGACGCTTGAGTCACTGCAAGCAGACGCTCAGCACCTGTTTGTGTTTACTGACAGCTCAAACATATTAGCTCTCTGCATAGGATTGTCGGAGTAAACAGGAGGCAGTGTTGGGGAGGTTACTTTTGAACTGTAATAGGTTTCAGATGACCCTGTTAAAAATGTAATGGGATAGAATCAATGTAGTGTAACTTACCAAATACAGCACTTTTTCAGTACCTTTCTGTGTTAGCCAACTTGGCAATAAAGTCACTTTCAATACCTGTGGAATAATGTTCAAGGTGATTTCAGATGATAAATACTGTTTTCAGCTCAAAGTTCTGCCCACGTGTCCACCTTCCTCGTCTGGCTGTTATGTTACACAATACATATTTTGCCAAAAAAGTATATATTCAGATCTAACTTTTCTGTAATCACCAACATTTAGAGTAGAAATGCAACTTACATCCTTACAATTACATTACAGTAATGCAGTTAAATGTAAGTATTCCTTCCTAAAACTGATACATGTCTTGAAAATGTGTGTTACTCTATAAGTAACTTGTCACATTCATTTCTAACATGTGTTTTCAATTGAACATTAAACTCTAAAATCTGAAAAACCTAAATGAATAAATGGCAGTGTAGACCTCAGTTCTCTGCTGGATTAAGGCTGAATACTGAACACTGTCAGGATTGTCGTTCCTGTAACTTCCATCATATGAATGTCATCACTTTCATCGTCTTCCTTCAGTGAGCGAAAAACAAACTTAAGTACACATTGAAATATTTTAATACCATGGGATGTTTCCATCTCTGCAAATCTTCCAGAAAAACAACTTTTCTACTGACAATATTTTGTAAATGCGGAATCGTAGCATCCAGCACCACCCAAAAGGTAGACGAATAACCCAGAGAGCGTTTATCCTTGTTCTGCCCTATGATATGTTTGGCTGGTTGTTGTGAGGCCAACTAAACATACAGTATCTTGGCTGTCTGTAAGAGGAACAGTACATCCGTATTCCAGAAAGATAGCTGACGATGCCAGAGCAATCCACAGCACTGGCAAAGTGCTAATGTACGTGTGGAGATAGGTCTGGCAAGGAGAGACTACTGTCAGAGTTTTATTAAAACTACAGCAATGAAGGAAAATACTGTTTCAATTTCTAGCTCTGAATAGGTGTCCTTGTCGCACTGATTTGGCAGACAGACAGGAGAGGCAGTGAAAAATCCAATTCAACATGAGGACCAATCAAAAAAGGGCTCAAAATGTGAGAGCATACAGCCAAATGGAGTCTGTCTAGACGTCCATACAGCTCCTTGTCAACTGTCCTTCTCTTGATGATGCTCCACTCAAATTTGTCTCAGTGCCTTTACTAACCTATGTTTTCTAGAAATGTGTTAAAGTCAGTCATTCCTGCATGCAGGGAGTGTAAAGAACCGGACACGTTACATTCTGCACAAGCTTTTTGATGAAAAGACATTTCAAGTGCCATGGTTTTTGCACTCACTAACTTTTATCATAAAACTTTTGCCTCAGTAAATGCAACAGATTTTAATAACAGTTATTTTGTCATCGGAAAAAAAAGCAATAATAGACAACTTAGTAATTCTAAGATTTTGGGGTTTTGGCCTTTATTGAAGTGGGTTTTCCATTGGACATATGTGTAAAACTTTACCAATATTTACTGAAAACAGAAGTGCATAATGTTGTTTTTTCTATTACATCACAAATGTGATAATTTGTTTATTTATTATTATTGTGAGATGTCACGAGAAGTCATTCCATAAACATGGCGACGAACATAAATATCACATTGTTTGACAGATATATTCATTATTATTATATATTAACCCTCTATTCCATACTAAATTAAAAACATTATTTGGTTTCCTGGTGTGTCCACATGTTTGTTGTAAAACTCTTCTTCTTCTTTGCTTGTTGTAACATCCGTCAACATCTGTGTTTTTTGGTCACGTGACTCTAGTTGCAGAAAAAGGTCTTTCCATTGCATTTTTGTGAGATATACCAATTTCACTACACCCAAAAAACCACCTCTTGCCAGCGCAAAAACTTTTCATCGAAAAACGAGAGTTTTGGCAAAATTATTGTTTTCTGTTAGGCAAATTTTATGTGTCAGTTATATTTGCACAATTTGAGGGTCAATGGAAAAGCCACGAGAGACAGTGTAGAGAGACAGGAAAGACTGGGAGAGAGAGGAATGACATGCAATTAAGAACCTGGGCCAGAAATCAAACCCAGGTCTCTGCGATAGGTTCTTGGGCCACGTGGGCTGAACTCTATTCTCTATTCTCTATTTCTATTCTCTATTCTCTATTTCTATTCTCTATTCTCTATTCTCTATTCTCTATTCTCTATTCTCTATTCTCTATTTCTATTCTCTATTTCTATTCTCTATTCTCTATTCTCTATTCTCTATTCTCTATTCTCTATTCTCTATTTCTATTCTCTATTTCTATTCTCTATTTCTATTCTCTATTCTCTCTTCTCTCTTCTCTCTATACTCCACTCATACATATACGGGGTGAACCACTGGGGCATCCTGCAGGTCAGTTCTTCTTACTTTTGCCCTTACATGTGTTATCATTCTCCTTATTTTTCAGTTCCATGTATAGAAGAGAGTTGGGCTGCAGAAGAGAATAAGTCATTTAACATTCACAATGATTTTGCACAGAGCTGTTTTTATATATACACACAATCAGCTGTTTGGAATAATGTGCCTGCGGCAAACACAAATTGAATTTAGATTACTTGTTCCTTCTGATATTCTTTTGCTGGAGCAGAAGAAATGTGTTGTTCTAAATGTTAAGTCCTTCTACAAAGTATATTTTACCATTACGCAGCCCACTTCAGTTCTTCATACATGAAAACTGTGGCTGGCAGCAGGGTCTGAATTAACTAAAGACTAGAAACCGGGGGATCAATAGAAGTCACTTCCCATGACTTTTCCTCATGACAGCAGTTACAAATCTCAGCGGTGCAGTCTGTGTTTCTCCTTTTTGATGAAATCAAAGTTTTCTTTGCTGAGCCTTTGGTCCTGTTGCTGCTATCAACGAGATTCATTCATTATCAGCCAACCGCAAACTGGCTTCTTTTAACGGTATGCTCCATAAGTGGTGGAATTCACACTTTGATTGATTTCCCTGATATTGGTTGAAACTAATAAAACTAACAGCAGGCTGAAAAGCTGAGTGGTATTGATTTGAAGTCTGAGCTCTGCCGAAGTTGTAACACCAATATTTGTCATGTCACAGTTTACCAAACACCCTGGAGTACATTTTTGTATTACAGCAGTGAAGTTAAACTAATAGGAGTCAGTAAAAGACACTATAATAAGCGCTGTTATGTAACTAATTTATCTGGTGCTCCATTCACGCTGTGTAGAATCCCACTAACCTCTAACATTGGTTTAATTAGCATTCGTTCCAAGGTTTGTTTGTTTGTTTCGAGCAGAAGAAAAACAAAACTTTTTTTACGTACAAGGAACTAATAGCATAAAAAACAAGTTAATAAATAAAGGTGATCAATGCAATATAGCAATTTCCATGCACATTAGTAATAACAAAACAATTCAATATGATATATGAATTAGATGTTATCTGAATATAATATAATATAAGGTTAAATGACTGCAGTGGTCCACCTGGTGTTTGTCTGTGCTTTTTCAGTGTGATTCTATGATGCATGTTTAAGATGTAGTTAGCCAGGGAGAAACAGAAAAATATTTGCTGTTCTTTACAGTTAGGGGCAATGTACAGTGAGATTCAGTTATTTGTTCTGCGCAAGAGTCAAAACTTGCAAGATAATGAGAAAGAGTTTCTCTGCATTCACAGGGAAAGGCAAATTCAGACACTGGTTGTACTAAAGGAGTCAAAGTTTTCATTTTGGTTAAGTTTAGAAGGTTTGTGCATGCTAAGGTACTTAGATAAAGTTTGTGCTTGAGTCGGTTTTGTGCTTGGAGATGGTCATTTGTTGCTGTTCGATAACTCAGCTACTCACCGTCTCAGTTGCCTCCATCCGTGACAACAGCCACAATATACTGATTTCTATGTGGGGGACTAATTAGAGTTGGTGTAAAAGTCCTTATGCTTTTCCTGCAGCTCTCCATAGCTTCTCAGTCAACTAATGTCAGCAAACAACTGACACGCCACAGACAACCCAAACTTCATACTGTATAAGCACAGGTTAATCTTACATATAGATAAACAACTACATTTTAATGTTCCTGTGAGGGAATCAGTATGATGCAGAAGCACATCACACATCAGTCCAGTGTCATCAATAAAACAGACATAACTACATATACACACATTGGAAAAACGGGACAGACAATGTCATCCATTGAAAAATATAATGCACAGAGGTACAAAGGAAAACAGTGATTGTTTTTATAAATGATAGGCAGTAGTATCCATACTTGGTAATGTACATCCTAGTGGTTTACTGACTATAGTTATGGTTTTACTGAGGGACATTTTCAGTAGCATAGCTAAAACCTGCAGATTATACAGAAAGTTTTAATAATTTTAATAAAAGCACAGTTTACATGATAATTTTTGTTGTAAAGAAATATCTGTATAAATGAGATACACATTAGATTGTTAATGCATGTTAGAGGTGTCTTTTATTATACCCTCACTGCCTTTGGACGCTCACAGTTTTGTCCAAAATGTCAAGGATTAATCCAAATGTCCCCCCTGTGGCCTCAAACATTGAACCGTGTGATGTGTTCATGGCCTTCACATCTCGTCATCTCTGACCTGCAGGAAGACTAAATGTACTCTGCGTGTGTACCTGACTCATCTAGGAATTTATCTTGACCCTCCATCTTCAAACCCTTTTCCGAAAAGTTCTGAAAGGTTTAATGGCGTGGGACTCTAAATTATGCAAAGAAATGGGAGAGAACCTACTTTTCTATACCAGA
This sequence comes from Apogon talboti, assembly GCA_037367365.1. Lineage (NCBI taxonomy): Eukaryota > Metazoa > Chordata > Actinopteri > Kurtiformes > Apogonidae > Apogon > Apogon talboti. Next base: position 13,656,437 of record JAPQRQ010000015.1, on the reverse strand, counting down.
TAGTGCTTGCTCGGCTTTATGAAGCGGACCCCTCGAGGACCTGATGAATTTTGAATTTGGAAAGCTTCTATCTAGAAGTGCAGGAAATTTGGATTCAAAGTCTGCAAAGTCCCCAAACCCAAACTAAGATAACCCCGGTGACATCATTAACTTTATTTTTTAGAGGTTCTTCAGAGGAATTGACATTATACATTATTCTGTTTTAAAAATGTTAAGCAGCAACATCCTGGCTCTACACTGACCTTATAATAGAACAGAACATTATTGTCCTCCGGAGTGGAAAATTATCTTTAGTTCACCGAAAAATAAACATAAGATATATAAAAAATAAATAAACATCCAACACACACACACACACTCCACATGAACAATACAATATAGGCATACACAGCTGCTGCTTCAGTATACACACTGTACTTGGCATAAATGATCCCTTATATATTTTTTCTCTAACCAGGTGTCCTGTACCGTCGTCCTGAAGGCATTATTTTACATAGAGGATTAAGGAGGTGTTCAATGTCACTAACAATAAGTCGAGCTTTCCAGTACACAGCAGTGTTATATAACAAGTGTAATGGTGCTTGTTGTGAACACATAATTCGTCTAGTAGCATTTACAATCCAGCCTGTTTGTTTTTATTTGCCACGGTCAAATGACTGAGATGCTAAACACAAGGATGCTCTTCGACTCTCTCTCCGTGCAGACAAACTCCAAAGCCACTTAATCTCCTGATAAGAAATAATCTTGGCTTAGCTTTCTTGTAGATAGAAACAAGTAGGCCTGCCTCCATCTGAGGATTTTCCAAGTGTAGTTGTTAGTTTCAGTGAGAGGTTGAAAAGTCATCTTAGGTTTCTGATGTTAATTAAATGATTCATTCAGAGAAATAGCTGCTGAATTGTAATAGTATGTAAATATATTTTCACCTGCTCAAACCAAGGGAGATGCTCACTCTGAATGTTTTGCAAAATTCATCACGGGGCATTTTTGTAGTTTAGTTCAACCTAGTACAACATGTGCACTACAGTGGATGCACCTATACACATAATGTTAAACAGGCAGTAGCTGTAGTTTATCCTCCACACTCCCACTAACATATACAGTCCTGTGCAAAAGTCATAGGCCACCTTTTGTGTTGTTGTTTTTTGCAGGGTTGAAATGAGTATACATATTTATTTCCTATTCTCTTTCCTTCAGATACAACAAGAAAATACAGGAAATATGTGTACAGCCTTAAGACTCACAAAAACTAAACTAAACGTGTTCTACAGGTTAAGGTCACGATTCAGTTTGACCTCTGACCCCATGACAAGAAGCAGCACAAACAGCTAGGAACATCTGAAATGTGTTGAATGAAACCTGGTGTAAAACATAAGAAAATCAGACACCAGATGTCTATTAACTCTGTCCCATTTAGAAAACAAGGCAATACAATATGGCATGGTTGTGGCAAAAAGGATTATACTCACCCACTGGAGAGGTGAAATCAGACCAGTTTATACAATCTGGTTAGCTCAAATGTCCAACGAGCTGCATATGGAGAAGATCAGATACACCATTTCTCTCAAATCTGCAGTGTAATGTGGCAACCATTCCTATCTTATTTGTCAAAACAACCCTGAGCACATTCTAATGTATGTATTTATGCCTACCATATACTCTCATAATTACTGCCTTTTTATTTATTTTTGTATTTTTTTCCAGACTGCATTGAAAATCATTGTAGATGTGTACTCACATATGGTGCTGATTGTACTGTTATATGTTTCTTTTGTATCCCATTAGAGCAGATAGTTCTGATGTTATTATCACTTTTGTTGTTGTCCTGTTTGTTTTATTTGCTTAGTGGTGGTGGGGGTGGATTGCTTTTTCTCACTTTTACTGTTTCGTGATGTATATTATTTCGTTTTTGACAACGTAAAAAATCTATAAATAAAATGTATAAAAAAAAACAAAACATAAGAATATTAATGCAATAAATGTCATATTGTTTGAATAATAGGGTTAGAGCCATAGTAAGTGCAAAGAGAGGTCACATACACATAAATACTTTGGGTTTTTTTCTCAGAAACTTTAGTTTTTACTGCTGTACATACTTCATCCAGATTGGATCTTAATATGGAGACTGAGAAATGCATATATGTTACCGAATCAACAAACCGAATGGCCCAGGACTTCTGCACAGTACTGTATGTCTGGCCAACATTAGACTGAGCTAAAACGCTAAGTGGCTAATGTGTTCTTTCATGTTTCAGATCATGCTTGAGTTTGACATATGACGAGGAAATGTTTGACTTTAACCCCCTCAAAATGATGCCACACTTACGATTTCCTGCCAGACATATGGAATCAATTGATAACCAGCCGTGTACACAATAATCTCTGTCTGTGACTGAGTGATTGAGTGTCGCTACTTCCTGTGGAGTTTCTTTTTTTCATGGACTGCTTGGACTACCAAGAGCCCTAGAATCAACAGCGTCTGTGAAGTTCAGTTTGCTGTCAATGTATGTTCCCAGACTGAATCTATTAACAGCTTCCACAGACCAATCAGAGAGCGAAAAACAGGCTGCGCGAATGAGAATGAGCTGTCATTTTGTCGAAATTGCTGAACAAAGAATGAGAATGAAGTTTTTTCCGCTGTCTGAACCTGAGCAGAGTGTTCACAGCTTTTTTTATAACGAAAAAGACCGACTAAAGCCAGATCATTTGTGCTCTTTATGTAACAGTTAAACATTACAGACCTGCTTCTGCAGATCATTCATATAGAAAACAGTAAGCATGATAAAACATCTCATCTCCATGGTCATTCCCCTGCAACAGAAGACACAAGTATTTGAAAATTCAATTAAAACCTGACCTTGTTTATTTATTCAGTTTCATTCAGTCGGTGATTTCCCTCTTTTCTCTTTATTTGCTTGAATTTCTTTAGTGACCTTCAAAATATTTACTATAATTGAAGCCAGATAAGCTTACATAAAGCACTGCAGACATACACCTGTCCAACGCTCAGATGCTTATCGTACTAGTTTAACTCTGTGCATCAATAATGTGCATGAGGTGGCAATGAAAAATAACCTGTTATCACTTGTCAGTCTGTATCAAATACCTCTTTCTTTCTCTGCTACGGTGACTTTGTATCTGCAGTCATGCTGATACCGACTGTAATATGAGGGCAGTGCGGGTGAGTTATTTCCATAACTGTGACACAAGATCAACCCTAAACACTTCTTTTGCCACGGGCACTTTCAATGGAAATCCCCCTCCTCGTGGCCAAACCAACTCTTCCTGAACCCCGGCGCTGGCATGGATCACGCCCTTTGTCTACTAAATTTACCTCAGAGACCTCGCTTTAAACGTCACATGGCAGATTCAGGATGACGCCACACTTGACAGCTTCATAAATGATACGATCAGTGAATAACAACAGTAACAAAGGGGGAAAAAGAAAACAAAGAGAAAAAGAGAAAACACAGGTATTAATAAACATACGGGATTCATAGGCGAGCATTTAAAGATCAGAAAAAGGGAGGCCAATTACCCATGAGCCTCCGCTTTTACCCTGCAGTCTTAGGTTTAGATTAGTTTTACATTCTGCTTGTTATCAATCGAAATCAAACAAGTGCATCAGCCTCTGTCCTTTTGAATCGTAGCCAGATCCAAGCGCTGCTTAGTCTGACCTCACTGGTGTTCTCTGTACTTTTACTGTGTCTGCAGGATCCGCACAAATCACTCGGGGGGGGGGGTGTTTGTTTAGTTATGTTTTTTTATTTTCCTTCTTTTTTTTTTTTTTTCCATGGTCTGACCCTGCGCTGAGATACAGAGCTAATTATTCACTGTATGTGTGTGAGCGCATCACAGGCTGCCTGCGGCTGGTGTTTGGAGGTGGTAATAGTGTGTTTGGGGTCCTTGGGATACGCCTGACCTGGGCAAGCCTGCCAGCGTGAAAGGCGCCAGTGTCTGATTGGCATGGCGCCCACACACGCACACACACAGACACACACAGACCATCTTCAATTGGGGAGGGGCATTGGCGGATAGTCAGGCGATGAAAGATGACAGTAAGCATACGTACACATAGAGTCCACATTGTGCGTGCAGCTACACATGTATGATCTCATGCACAGAGAGAAAATAAATGCAGCCGTGATCCAGAAGCCTTCATTTTGCACCTTAAAAAAAAAATGTACACAGACGAGAACTTACACGCAGAAAATATGGCCAAGGCAACTCAGTCACCATGGAAACCCACCACTCCATCTCCAGCCACAACCGTCTCCTTTGTATATTCCTTCTTTTTACCTCACCACTCTCTTCTTATCTCAGCAGTAGCTGCCAATCGTCAGTATTTCTCTCATTTTTCCTTTTCCTCTACCTCCCTCCCATCTCTCTCTGCTATTTGCTGTTATTTCCATTATTCTTTTTTCCACCTCTATACACTTTTATTATACCAAGTGCCAAAATCTGCTGATTGTTCCAATATATATTCTTCATAGAAAATTGCACATTGGAATTACGCTTCTACTTTTTGAATATGTTAACAGAGGAAGTGCATGTTAATTTTACTACATGTGCCAGTTTAGTCATTTGGAAAATTGTCAACTGTAGTCCTTGTGCAGATGTAATGAGCATCAATAATACATAAAACATAAAAACAAGAGGTATTTCATGCTACATGCCTGTGTGTGTATATTAGTACATGCACATGTGTGTGCAAAGAGGGTGAAATCACACCCACAGTAAATATAAATCATATATATGTAAATGCATATGTAAACACACACTGAAAATATTATTTACATACAGAGATGATAACAGTTAACAGAGAAGCAGGTCACATAGTGGAAACCAGGGAAATAACGTGTATTTACAATACAGGTCAAATATGACATGGAAATGACTTAAAATGATAACAGTTTTTGAAAACATTACACTAAATTGAAAGATTAACGCAATAGAATGCACAATGTTTTGGTGTAATGGCTTCATGATCTAAAAGTAGAGTTTTAATGACTTTTACTGGATGAATTTTACACTATAGATGATGTACGGAAACTATGGTTGACAGTTTGACATTTGAAAAAATAATAGACACATAAATAATATGGCAAAATATATGACATTTGCTTTCACACAAGCGGACAAATAACAAAAACATTAACATTTCCAAAGTTGACATTCGTCTTCCTTTCCACTTTACTGTTTCCATTCTCTGTTATGTTGATTTTATCCATAGTTTACAAAAAATACAATTGCAACAACTTGGTTGGAAATCGCCCACACAGGTAGTAAATGTGTCAGTGGGTTTGTTTTATATAACAAAAGTAACATTTCACCAGTAGCTACGTATATAGTAATTTTCTCCTTCCCCTTCTTTGGCCTCCCAAGGCTTGAGCACAGGGGTCATAGGGGGTCACAAAGGCAGAAAGGCTCAGGTTAGGGCTTACAGGGATGTAAGGACAGGCAGAAAAACGAGGCCCAGCAGCCCTCCACATTCAGCCGGTCTGGGATAAAAGAACCACCTGTGGGGCTGGAGGTCTAAGGCCAGAGCGCTATGTGGAGGGTCGACAGATCAGCATGTTACTGGAGGTCTACTTACAATTACGACAAGAGCAGAGGCCTGAACAAAGAAGAGGAGCCCCCTGCTTAATCCTGGGTATGAATGCTTTGGATGGTGGTGGAAAAAACACCATTTACTGTATATGACTCAGTTGTCTGTACTGTATGTGTACTGAGTTTGCAGTTTGTCCGGGGTCAAAGCTTAATGGCACGGTTGTAAATCACAGTCTGCTTCTCATCATGTTCTGTGGTGAAGATACAGTTGGATGTCTATATTAGATAAGGTCAGAGATTTGATCATGTGGTGAATGTGAGTACAAGTAAAGCAAAGAGCAGGCGTCTGCAGTTCTAAATGCAATTCTCAGAAGTAGTTTCTACTTTCCTGATGAGAGGACGTCAGTAACTGTCCCACACATAACAGCCATCACAAACACATGTCATATTAAAGTACACATGTTCGCTTGGCTTTTTATTTGTCATTAAAGAGAAATGATCAAGAATGTTTCCATCAAAAACTTCCTAATTATAATGAAAGTTTGAAGATAAATTTGGAAAATAAATAAAAATAAATAAATGGGTGTGAATAAAGAACTCTGTCTATTATTAGTTAAGAAGTATGAAATAACATCAAATCAGGTATGGGTTAGAATTCAACTCTGAGTTAGACAGTCTAAATCTAAAGTTGTAAAAACACTATTAAAATATGTTGTTTATATGAGAGCAGACCAGAAGAAGTACTGCTGACAAGTGGAAATACAAAGTTCTAAGACCAAACATCTAATACTGTTAAGATCTGAAAACTAATTTAACTAACACTGGTAACATTTATGTGTAGCAGCAGCAGCACTGCACCACTACTCTACTTTTTCGCTTCTACGTTCTGAGGCAAAGCATATTAAGACCATAATATGGTCACGTACCATAAAGAAGTAATGAATGTATTTTATTGATGTAATATGTAACCTTTAGTAAATATTATTGATTAATTAATTGATTATTGATTAAGTAATTATTGATTACTAAAGAGCCAATATGTTACTAACCTGTATGCTCCTAAGCAACTGGTTAGCACTAAGAATGTTTGACTCGGAGCCTTCCTGTGTTGAGTTTACCTGTTCTCTAAATACCGAGCAGGTTTCATTTGGCTAC
>JAPQRQ010000015.1:13583114-13606725 GCA_037367365.1 Apogon talboti | reverse complement strand
TATTAAACAGCTTAGATCAGTAGAAGGTTTAGGTTAAAGGTGGAGGTTAGGGTCTTTATGGGTTTTATATATATATATATACATACATACACACACACACACACACACACACACAGACACTCTGTAGATTAACCCCAATTGTTTCTACATTTGTCGTCCTTTATACAATGAGAGTACCAAACCACAGTAACTTACAGAATTTGTATGAGCCTCATAGTAACAGCAGTTTCATCCAAATGAAACATTAGAACCAACGATCAGACGAGACATTTCTCAAATCATAGTGAAATATGAACAAATATAGTGAAATAGTCGAGATCCATGAAAAGACCCTCATCTACAGTGGTGTTAAAGATCAAAAATGTAGAAAACTGATGCATTCAACATCTCTGATGAAATTTCCTAGTTTCATGGTGTAATTTAAACCCTCATTGTCTCTGTGCTGATATTGTCCACATTGCTGGTATTTCAGCCCATGCATTCTGCAGTGTTTCAGCAGCAGGCATTGTTTAATCTGCCCCTGGTTCTTTTGCCCTCTGCCTTCTTACAGAATCAAGGAGTGCTGCCATGTGCTTTTTTTTTTTTTTTTTAGCAGGAATGGCTTCCATCTGCTCTTTCTCTGCCATACAGCCCAGATCACAAATCCAACCACAGCTCTGTCAGAGTGGTCCTTTGATTTTTGGGTTTGCTCGCTGACTGAGGCTCTTGTTTTTGGATTTGCACATCACAAGCTCTTGAGAGTTTGCAATGCTCCGAATTTCTAAAGATGGATATTGTGCTTTAATAACCTCCCAACAATTCAGTTTTTGTCTCTTTCTGCCACTACTTCACAAAATTACTGGATGCAGTGGTAGGTTCAAACACTGAGTGGTGTAGAAAAGTCTCTGCAGGCCTTGTGGTTAGAAAAACAAATTGATTTTCACCGTGTCATTTTGTCGACAATGTGAAAAAGTAAAGGGAAGCTGGAGGCTGATTTACATCTTTGGCTTAGTTTCAACACTGCACATAATTCTGCCTATGAACCTTTTACAAAAAAAGGCCACAAGGTCCATCAGGAGAGCATGAAAATGAATGAAGCCAATATTCAAGTGCACCAGAACTGTCGGTCTTCTCAAACATCATGTTTCTCCTGAGCCGACAGAGCAGGGGCGGTGAACCACGGCTCTGCTCTGATCTGAACGCGCCAAACTCTCCTAGACTAACCCAAGGTTGACTTACAGATTCCAAAACACAAACTGTGAATATAGAGTCAGTGTGAGGCTGTGTTGAGGGTTTATTTGATGTCCACTAGCTGAGTCCGATTTAGAGCTTGTGGTTAGATCACACACTAGACTTTGACAGGCATAAGTTGAAAGAAGTGCTCGATAAAGACTCGCACTCTGTTTTTTTTTTTTTTTTTTATCTGTACAAACACACACTGATACATTCACATGCAGAGATATGTGATTTTTTTTTTCCTACCCCCCCACTGAGGACTTCAATTAACCAGCGACTGTAGATACCCTTAGAGATATCTCTCACGAAATGGGTTGCAGATATCAATGCCTGACACTTCCCTGAATGTGACGCTCGGCGTTAGCATCGCCACATTTCAATGAAATCTCACTGGTTGCAATGCATTCCACAGCTGTCAACCACAACAGTCAAAATGTGGGGAACGTCTGTGGTTTCAAGCCCGTGGTGATCTAATCGGGGCGTTCTCTGAAAACAATGGGGATGACAAAGCCGACGATAAATTATGACTCGGGTTATGATGTTTCAAAGTGTTTGGTTTTTTTACTCCGGAGTGAAGACAACATTGTGAAAGAGGAGGAAAGGCCATGAGGGCAATGAGATGTCACAACAGCCTGCGTGCTTTGGTTTACTTAAACAATCCAGTTGATGTAAAAGTTTGATAAATGTTCGAGTCGTTTTCTCAGCAGGAGCCGGGACGTTCTCCAGCGCCGAGACCATCTGAGGAAAATGTGTTGTCTGGAAAGATAGTATCACACCCCAGTGTCTGACAGAGATCCAAAACATATAAGCCCTTTCAATCAGAACCTGCTCCTATTGTCTTAAATAGAATGTCTCCTTCACATCAGACACTGCAATGAGTCCTTTGACAGGGTCTCTGCAGGTTTCAACAAGTCAAATTTAAGACTTTTTAAGACTTTTTTTAAGACCGTAATGATACAATTTAAGACCCATTTCACATCCATACTGGCAAAAAAAAGTACAATAGCGTCTTCAAAAATAGAAATATTCCAAAGTGAGACTGAAGTTTATGCCTTTGTTTTAAATAAAAGTAGTGTTAATACATTTTTAAGACCTTTCAAAATCTTATTTAAGACATATTAGGAGATTTTAAGAGAATTTTAGACATTTTAAGGCCTTAAATTCAAATTATTTGGTATTTAGACGTTTTAAGATTTTTTAAGACCCCGCAGATACCCTGTTTGACCTTTGACTTATGCTGGTCCATCAAATGCATGAGATAGCATTTACACGCAACACAGAGAAAGCAGGATACTCATAACCCTGTCATTATCATGTATAGATCAATACTCGTATCCCCGTATACATGATAAATGCTAATATCCCAGATACTTGTTACTGCTGCGGTTTGTGCCGGTGATGTTTACAACACAACATATTAATTTAATCTGTGACTACAGAAAAGAAGGCCACTGAGGTGTACAGTAGTCGTAGCAGTGTTGTGGATGTGTCTTACAAGTATTGATCTATTATTGCCAATGGGAGACGAGATCAACAGGTAAACATGTCCAACTGAAGGCAAAGGGTGGTCATTATGGAATTCACAGACTGTTTTATCGATAATTCACATATTTTTTGTTGCGTTTGACACCATGACCTGACTACTGATTATTGACCTGACTTGCTACACTTTTTTTGTGTTGAGGAAATCGATAACTAGTAGATAGTTAAAAACAGACTTGAAACATTGAGCTTTCCTCCTCTGTTTTGTATGTAATCCACCAGTCGGTATCTCTTTAACACTAGAAGTAAGGGGCTTTTGTTGCCGTCACCGTGTTTGGATTTCGGTCTCGTCATTCAATGCATGCACAGAAATCCATGAGTGTCAGAAACTGGGAAAAGGTGTATGCCAGTTATTTCTGGAGTACTGTAGATATGATTGATTGATTGATTGATTGATTGATTTTTGAAATGGGATGTATTAATGAACATTTACACATATATGTAAATATATGGCTAATTTCCATTTCGAGTCCCATTGGCAGGTAAAAAAAAAAAGATTCCACTACATATAACCCTTTAACACTATTTCACATGATCTGCTGGAGTTTTTTTTGATGAGGGGGGTGGGGTGGGGGTGTCTTGAATCTGGGATACTTAAAAACCTCCACAATGTACAGGAATTGATTTGCATATTAACAAAATCAAAACCAGTATGAGTTTTGTATCCCATGTATGAATAACCACAACATCCTCTTTAGATCCCCATTGAAGGGTTCTGCTATAACTGTCCCCAACTGCCTCCCTAAAATGTGCCATCAAAGTATGACCTGGTGTGTGTTATTACTAGTTCCTGACATCTGTGGGGTTACACTCCAGAACGGACACTACTGGACTAACCAGTGTGTTGAACATGGGCCCTAAGGGTTCACAACCAAACCCACTATGTGATGAGAAAATGTTTTTTCAAGGTAATTCTGTATCAAACCAGCTTACGTGTCTGTAATAACTAACAAATTGATGCAAGTACCAAACTGGAATCATAAACCATTTATTTTTCAATCAAAATTTGCAGATATTAGTCAAAAATATGAGATATTTTGGTGGATGATATAAAAGTTGCCCCTGAATATTTTTACCAGTGCAATAAATGTCAATGTTTGGAACTTTCCAGTTAGTTTTATGCAGTATAAATGCTATTCCTGGGAAGCATCCTTTTGGTATAGAGTGTTCATTAATAGTCTGCAGTGTATTTGTGGAAATATTTTGGGAAAATGTCACGGCAGTTTGGAGCTGAGTGTTACATTTCTACATTTTAACAATTTTCTGTCATCCTGTGGCTCTGCTCTTTCTCTGCTGGAGTCCATGCATCCTGCAATTTTACATGCACATTCACCATTTGTTTCTGAAATGCCTTCTCCCCCTGAATGCTATTCTCCTTTTCACCGTCTCTCTTTGGCAGTGCCACTTGACAGGCCCGGTGCTGTGGCTCGGAGGAAAGTGGTGCTTTCAGGACCTCTCAAACAAGCGCTGGCTCACCAGGTTGGCTTTTTGATGTCTCGGTGCTAACAGGCCGCCTGGGCTCTCCACTACTTCTGTTTTGTCAGGTAGTTAGCTTGAAGAGGCATATGGTGTGTGAAAAACTGGACAGCCCATCAGTGCAGAAGAAAATGGTCTGTGAGAAGGATTTTTTTCTTTTCTTATTCTGTCTCTCACGTTGTCATCTCCCTACACCTCTGCTTTGTGTTTCTTGACTTCTCCCATCTCCCCATTTTTTTGTCTCCCCATCTGTTTTCCTCTTGCTTTCCTTTATCTCCTCCTTTGCCTTTAGCTTGAAAGGCCGTCTGTCGTTTGCCACAGTTCGGTGGTGTTTGTCATGCACAGACCTCAATGGCAGTCGATAGTGTCTGCCGTTAGGGAGGCCAGAAATGGAACGCCCTAATGTAAAACCATTTGATGCCACATTTTGATGGGCTACAACTACAGACCTAATCGAAGAGTCCGTCCATCACACGTAAAATGGCTTGACGGTGGATTAAGTTGCATTGCAGAAAAGCTTCATGTAGCATAATAAGTGAAGGTAAAGGGTTGTGTTTTTTTCTTTAAAAGGCCCATTTATACAGATGGTGTCCTCCTGAGTGTAACATTGAAGTCTTTCTGGTCAAATGGTGCTTTTTCCAGGAATTAGAAATAAACAAACCGCATTGAATACCATACAGTGCATTACTCCAATAGCAACCAACAGAAGAAGGGTAAGAGTTCTGATGATGGAAGAAATCCAGCAAAAGACTATCATAAATATGTACTTGATGTACAGTAATTGCAATCGGGGTGTCATTTCACTTGGTCCAGGTTTTGTTAATTGTCAGAAAAGTACTCTAATGTCAAATAATGTGGATTTCAGATCATTATAGACTGGGATGTTTTGGAATGGGTTCTCTAACTTCTGTGTTACTGAACGATTAGCACCTTATACTGTCCTCTGTGCCACTCAAGAACGAGGGGAGTATAGACTGTGCTTTGGGTGGCACTGTTGTTCCTACACATTCTCCCCACCCAAATCATGTCATATTTATGCTCGGTCAGTATTGGACATTGCTTTTTTATGCACAGGGTACCATTGTAGCCTAATTTGTCACCCTGCATTATAGCGTGAAAGACACATGAAGACGTCCAGGTTATCATTTGGCTAGGTTTAGAGGGATAGGTTTAGAAACATTTTCTGTAGAACGTTTAAAATAAGAAAGACCAAGAGAGAAAATGAAAAAAATGAACACAGCATGACACATGAGCAGCGGTCATTTTTGGTGCTATACCATAACCATCCCCTCTTTCTACGTTTTGCCCCTAGTTAATGTCACTTGGCATATGTCATCAGTTTCCTCTGTATTAGTAGTTACATTGGCTTCTTTTGGGCATTGGATGTTGTTAAAAAATCAGTGTATGTGACAACTTGGAGGCTCTTTGTTGAAACTCGCTTGTTAGCACCTCCTTCACACCAATATAATACCATACCAAACCAAATATTGTTAGAGATACCCACCATGAATGGTCAGCAAGTAACTTGTAGCCGTTTTTCTCAACACCTGATATTTTGCTTTGCAACAGTGTCCATCCATGACAGAGATGATGTTTGTTCCTCAGTGTGTACACTCGTGGCCAAAGGTTTGGAGAATGACACAAATGGATTGTTTGCTTAAATGTAATTTATTTGTCACAAAATTTATCTGAAACCTATAAAATGCTCCTAATTGGTCTTCAGTGTACCCCAGAAACTTTTTTTTTTGGGGGGGGGCAACATTGGCAAAACAAAACTTGTGTCATTCTCAAAACTTTTGGCCATGAGTGTAGATGCATAATATCAGACTGAGAACAGTAATGATGCTTCAGCTGCTGCACCTAACAGTAGCTTTATAAATTGATAGCATAGCCTCACAGCTCCATCCTAATCAGATTCACAGTTCTAATAAAATAAACTTAAAACTATAAGATGATAAAGTTCAACAGGATTCACAGGTCTTTGTCAGTAAACTGTAAGACACAGCAACGTGAATTATATGAAGTGAAAACACTGACAAAGTCATTTCATTATATGATGTTTGGTGAAATCCATTTTTCTGTTTAATTAATGTAAAGTCTAATTGTGTTTCCAGTGACATCATCTTTGGAAATCCATTAATCCCACTACTGGAGCTGCAGTTGTCATGTTATTTTATGCCACTGTTGATCAGTCTGACAGTCGTAGCTGTATTTAACTTTACTGAGTTGATTTGCCAGCCACAGGCCTCTTCTTGCCCTTGTTCAGTCAGCCAGCACTAAATGTGGAAATAATAATAAGGATTGATGTAATAAAAGAGATAAAACTTGTTGCTAATTGTGTTTGACGGTTTAGAAAAAAACTGTTTTTAATGTCAATATATGGCTGTTTTGCTGCCTGAATATTAAAATGTTTGATAGTTAAGGTTGTTTTTTTCTCATTTGCTCTTATGCTTTACATACTAAAGCCAAATTAGAAGTTGAGATCATCCAAACAAAGGTCATAAACCTGCTACGTAGAAGTGTAATGAAATCAGACTTTTTCAATCACAACAGGAAAAAGGTAGACGTACTTTCCCAACAGTAAACTTTATGGAGATGTGATGTTTTTATTGGTTGGTGTGGTTATATTTTCTGCTCTGTGGGCCGCCTGGTGGGTCTCCTGGGTTTGCCTTAAAGGCTTCATGACTAGTGGATCATTAGCAGCTTGGCTGGGACACTGGCAGACGTACACAGGGATACACATTACCACATGCACACATCAACGCACACTCACACACCCACACAAATATCCTCATTTTATACCCATTAAAAATAGTCTCCTCTGATCTTGAGTTAGCCGCGTCAGCAGTACTGCAAGTCCTTTTTTCTGCTCCCTTTAGTTACATATCATCCTATCAGCACATCATAAAACATGTCGGAATGGACATAACAGAACAGCCCACACATGCTTAAACCCAGTGTGCATGAGAAGGAAATAGGCAATGACAATATTGCCTGATTCTTAATTCTCAACATTTCGGAACATAGTCTGAGGGAAATTCCAGGTTTGGATAGATTGAACTGTTTGTCATCGTGCAGAATAAGAAGCAGAAAATCCTATAAAATGAGGCTAGTATCAACCTAGAAGTGTGAAAATCCACCATTAAGTGCAGTAAAAGTAAGTAATGCAGCATATTTTAATGCTACAGCGATTAGTAGAGTTAAAGAAAGTGCCGATCAGGCTGTTATATCAATAAAATAAGTTTTCTCTGACTTTAACCATTATGGGAACATGTTATATAAAGTACATAAGGCAACAAAACACTCAACATACACCCAATTGTTTCTCTTTATTTTTATGAGTAACTGTTATAAATAAAACTGTGAGTATATTTTTATGGTCAACGTCTACGTTTGCATCTGTGTGAGATGAAAGACAGTGCAGGGCAGTTATGGAGCACAGAGGCCGGTCGCTCTGGGAAAGGTCAAGGGTCAGGCTGCAGTCGTCCCTTGAGGGGACATTAACCCTTGAGCTGTGGGTCTGAGTGTGTGCGCACGTATGTGTGTGTTTGCGATGAAGACTGACTGGCAGGAGGCAAGGACAGAAATGAGTGGTGGAGAGAAGCTGACAGAGAACAGGAAAGTGTGTGTGTCTGAAGAGTGTATTATTGACAAAACACAAATGGCCGATGATCTGGACTTGGGGAATGTCCCGGACAGAGTGTTGAGTCGAGTAGAAAGACAGACGGACAGACAGACAGACAGTGTGTTGGCTGTGAAACATCTGTCAGCACGTCTGCCATCAGGTGAATTAGCTTCAGTGTGTGTTACACAGAGCAGATGGAAGACGGGACTGAACACTCAAGTGCATCTTTTGTGCCGTCTTTGTGCCAGTATACATCCCCAGTAGAACGCTGAATGTTCTTTTTACTCACGTACAGTATTTAATAGTTCAGTGGGTTGGTGTAGTGACCCTCAACACACCTTCCTCTCGGGTCACTGCTAAAAAAGCAAAACGCCCTCATTGGAGTCAGTGTTTCATTTGTTGGTTCCGTACCTTTTGAAAGGGGATATTAACCCTTTATAGGGCACTTCCTCAAAATGTCAACCTTAGTGTGTTATTGGAGGATAACCAGACTTTATTACTTTTGTGAAATTTTTCAAAATGTTTTATTATGTAGAAAATCAAGGTCAGTGAAGTTATCATATTTGGTTCCTTGCCCATATGTGGCCAAAACAAAACAAAACAAAAAAAAAACAAAACAAGAAGTATTATCAAAAATAAAAGAAAAACACATGTAAGGTGAAAGAAACATGTATTTTAGAACATTAGACCAACATCAGTGCTGGTCCAGACCCCTGTCCACATCCACATTATCCCTTTGAACGTCACACTTACATTAGTACCATTACTTCATGGTACCTAACAAAGCAGGTACACTCACTGTTCATGCAGAGGTGGACCTTACAGACCCTGTAATGTATATGGAAATTACCAAAAATAGTCACTTTCCTCATAAAGAGTTAACCTTGGTATACACTCACACACAGTGGGTGACAGTAGTCCCCCATAATAGTATAAAATGGAAGCAGGAGGGGAACTGATGATGTAAAAAATAGAGGTAAAAAACAAAATAAATAAAATACAAACATCCTTTTTTCAGGCAATTAAACCCTAATGGAAACACTATTATCACTATTATGCTCCATTTGTTTTATTAAATCATCCTACTTGTATTATATTTCCATTTTCTGTCTCTTTTTTACTTTGTGTTGCTTCTTAATGTCTATGATAGATTTAAGGTTAATAAACTCTTGATAAACTCCCTTGGATTAGATGGAAAATGCTCTGTCACAGATAGGGGTGGACTAAAACTAAAATTCTGTAATTCTGTTTTGAGCTATTCTCCTTCTACAAACAACTGGATTGTTATTTTTTTTTTTTTTGTAGGTTAACCACTTTTATTGATATGAGTGGTACCAGACCAGCAAATATGGCCACAATATTCACCTAGGAGGAACACTGCCCAGATTACAAATACAAACATTTGTGTGTAATCTGAACAGTGAATGTAATGTAGTGGATGCACCCACAAAAACCACATATAACACATACAGATGCATGGCTGAAAAGCATTTTAAATGAATGAATGATTTTTTAAAATTTCGAACCAACATGTCTAAAATTAAGAGAAAAAATAATCTATACATAATAATAATATAAGCACAATCAAATCATAATATGAACAGTTCGAAAAAGGAGTGGGCAGAAGTATGCATTTTTAAAAATTCCCACCTCTTTCTACTCACCATAATTATCCGTATCAATATATAGATACTACATAAATATCCATATCAATAAACATATATACTACATCCATACGAATATATAAAACATACATATTCTACATAAATATCCATATTAATATGGATTTTTTTTTTTTTTACACTTTATAGATTTTTGGACTTAATGCACATTTGAATGATTTTTTTCTATTTAATTTTAGAATTTATTGGGTAAATTAACTATGTCTTCCATATTTTTTACGGCTTGTCTCACTATGTCCCTATGTCCTTACACTGGGCAATGAAATGACTCTGTTTCAGTTGAACATGTCCCTTATGTCTTCCTCCACCTGCAGGCTTTTTCTGTTTGTCTCCCTTTCCACATCATCTGTCCTTTGCTTTCTGATCATCCATTTCACCTGGTCACTTTTCTATTTGTGAGTGGTGGAGGAGTAGGTAGATATGTGTTGATATGTGCGTCACAGAGAGACATGATAGCACCTGCAACATCACACCAGGGACACTGGTGAGAGTGAGAGTCCTGCCTGATGCACACATGCGATAGGCCCGTCAACCGACTCCTGCTGCTTTATTATCGCTGGTGTTCACTGCAGGCCCGCCTGACCCCAGGCCGCTGGGAAATGTCCTGACGCTCCAGAGAACCAATTTCTCACTGGTCGAAGCTGGACACAGGCCTGTTTTCTGTTTATTTTTCATGAAATATGGACCTTTTATAGACACATGGTTCTTATGGGACAGCGACGTATGATGATCTTATGGAATATGAGGGATTGCTGTAGATTAAATCATGGAGCAAATGCTATTAGTCATATAAGGTTTTGTAGTCAGTCAGTACTTTTAATAAAATGATGATGATGATGATGGTTGGAGGAAATATGTTTTTAGGACGGCAGTTGTGACTTTTGTGTGACTTTTTCAAACTTTTCTAACTTAAAAACTGTATTCCTATCTGGTTTGTTAATGTTGTTTTTATGTTCAGAGATGTTTTAAAGGGGGTAAACAGTCTGGCTTGCAATCCGGTTGAGCTTGTTTTGGAGAAACACCAATAAAAACCCAGTCTCACGGAGTAAAAATGTAAAACAAGTTAGAAAATACATCTGGCATATTCACACCGGCTGACGTGTTTAGAAAACTCCACTTCCCCCCTCGGATAATAGAACAAATTCCCCTAATTTCATGATTTGCAACACAACTCCTAAACAATTCCTGGAGTTGTGAGACCTGAGGGATCTCTTTTATTACAAACATAGCTGCCAGTTTTTCATTATGTTACCTTTCCTGACCTTTTAGTTTTCCATGTTGGTTTAAACATGCACATAAAAAGCTATTTGCAAACACTGAGCAACCCATGTCTCATACGAACAACACCAGAAGGCAAAACAATAGCATTACTAAACTGAAAAAATGCTGTTCACACATCCCAAGCCATTCACAGACACTGATTCTGCTAGTTTCACACATTCCAAAGCCCTCAGCTAACACCGCATGAGTTCATAGCTGTGAAAACCATCAGAGCTTCTCATTATCCGGCGACAGAGGAACCTCTCTGTGGGATCACAATAGCAGACCTGTGTCAAAAAGCTGTCACCAAATTCCTAACATTTGTTTTAACCCGCTTAGATGGACAAACGGGTGGGCGTTACCGCAGCAACAGAATGATATATATATATATATATATATATATATATATATTTCCATTTCAGTCACATGGTCATAAATTAGAATGACAAAGAGAGCAGAAGACATGCTACAGTGATTAGTGTGTATAGATCTGTATGGCTGGTTTTATTATAGACAACCCACAACAAGAGGAATATTGACTTCTCTCATTGATACAATATAGTCAGCTGGTGGGGTCAATAATCCCACCTCATATATGTACAGACAAATGTACACAGTTACTGGTTTATCAATAGTGTAAAACTGACTAATCAGGCCAGGGATCATTGACAGGCTTCTGACGTCAAAGTGTAACACACATATGGACAAAAAAAACTTGGCATAATGACACACATTTGATAGTGTTACACAATGAAATTCCAACATGCAACTGCAACCTGTTGTATATAGTGAAAAAAAAAAAAAGTCTAGTTACTTACTAATCAAAATGTGGTGAATATTGAATGTACTCCGATGCCTCACAGGAGACACTGGTCGAAAATACAGATTGGTTTTGGAAGGAGGGTACAATGTGACAAGTTGTTTAGCGACCTCATGACAGCCCTGTAGGAATAACTGCATGAAAATAAAAGTGCAACAACAGCCAAGTGATGTTATGCAAGTGTCATGCAAATAACGCTTCAGAGGATTGTTACACCTGAAGGAATAGTTTGCATGAACTCTTTATTGTGTAAGTGACTATTTTCGTTTTCATTTCCACACACATTACAAAACAGTGACAGTAACAGTTCCAGTGAGGACAGTGAGTCAGCAATCTGAGGTCAAATGTGGTCTACAGGGTCTGTAAGGTCCACCTCTGCATGAACAGGTACCATGAAGTAATGGTACTAATGTAAGTACTGATGTTCAAAGGGATAATGTGTATGTTGACAGGCGTCTGCATCAGCACTGATGTTGGAGTGTTTTATTGTAATGTTCTAATGTGTTTCTCATGTATTTTTTTTTTAATATATACTTCTTGGATTTTTTTTTTTTTTGCCACTGATGGGCAAGGAACCAAATATGGTAACTTCATGGACTTCAAATTTCTACATGACAATAAGACATTTTGAAAAAAATCACAAAAGTAATACAGTTTTGTTATGTCCTCCAATAACACACTAAGGTTGAAATTTTTAATTTCAGAGTATTTCCTTGAGTCAGGGTTAACTTTCATTTACTTAAATTTCTGCAGAAAAAGAAGTTGCTAATCTATGACTTGTTACCTGTAAACAACCTGTATTTTATTTTATTTTTAGTGTACTGTTTCCCTCAGAGAGTATAGTTTTCAGAGTTTCGTATTAACACTTTGTCGGTTGTCCCTTTTGTCAGTCATCTACTGTTACACAACACAACAGCAAACAACAGGAAATGGAAAATAATTTTACTCGCTGACGATAGCTGACCAAAACAATCAATAATATTTGATTATATGTGTGGTGACAAATGTTTCCAGTTATTGGTTCACCCAGTGGTTCCCATTGTAAACGGGTCACGGTCCATTGACCCCTGGATGGAACTGACTAGGCTTATATGTCCATTTGTAATCTGCATATTTAGAATTCAGTGAAATAACTGTGATGATAAATACATGACTACAGCGTCATAAGTGGATGTGGCCTCATATTTGTTTGGAGATTACTCCATTTGTATGCAGCATAGCATTTGGAGCCACTTTTCCGCAGTTATGCGTGATCAAGAGGTTCAGCGAAGGTTATAACGTCCATTGACCTGACATTGTGAGTGTTCTGTCTAATTGTGTCCAGAAAGCAGAGGTAGCTAATGAAATAAATGGACAGGACAAAAAGCTGTGACTTCAGTGACCTTGGAAAACTGAAAGGGTCGAGTCAGGAATGCTGTGACACTGAATTTATAATTTATGCCCATATACAAATATAGGAGAGCAAATCCAGATATATGTGGCAGCTAATCATTAAATATACCATCTGTGGCTTGATTTTGTTGTAAGTGAACGTAGCTTGTCATTGAAGACTGAATTCTTTGCTTCCACCTCAGTGGGTAGGAGGTAAGTGTGACAGATGAAAAATATAAAAATAAAATCCAGGTCTTCTTCAACAGAGATCGGACATTTGGAATTCAGGACCTGGTAATAAAAGTGCTTTGGTTCAAGTCAGAAAAAGATCATAGCTCAGTTGAAAAAAATCAATAAATACACTGTAATGTTTTCATGTCCTTACAGGCTTTTTTTTTTCATGTATTAATTAAACGTTTCAGCCAAGGGCTGTTAGTGTATAAAACTAACCATAGAAAGTTTAATAATGGTGTTTGGCAATTAAAATAGTTAAGCAATAGGAAAATGTTGCTGTTTGCTCTGAATATTAATCCATTTATTTATTAATATTTTTGCACTTCTAAGTACTGTCTGCTCTGAAAACTAATGACAGTTTTAATAATGATATTGTCAAAGCAAGCTGATTTTTTTGACAGATTAAATTAATTGCAATTAATGTTATTATTATGTTGAAAGGAAAACGTATTGCTACTGGCATGACATGTACAGAAAACACATTGACAGTTACACTTTTGTTGAATATCAGTGTTATTTCTGTGACACCCGACTGAGCTTTAAAGTGCGTCTTGACTGTGGCATTTTCAGCTGTTGTGTTCAAAGGAGTGCTATGTTTTCTGTGATATCTCATGCACATTCATATCGGTGCAAGTAGCAACAGGCTCCCAACGCTCTGTCAAAGGGAGCTCATTTGTCCTGAGGGAACACAATCACTTAAATGAAACAAAAACACATTGACCTGTTTGGAACAATGATGCGGATCTATGGATGTGCAGATCTTTGTTGCTTTTCCTCTGGTCTGTGCGGATCTGCAGGTTCGGTCGTTGTCGTCGACCTACCCGCCATCAAATGCCACCTCATCTGGCTGTGAAAGTGTGTGTGGATTATTTTGCCTGTTTGTGTGTCTACCAGTCTGTTTGTCCTGACTGTAATTGCAGTCTTCAAAAGCCGTCTCACAGCATGAGAGAGTTCTGAGGAAGACCTTCTAGCTTGTAGGAGGAATTCCTGGCATGCTGCGGAAAACATTCAAATAAATTCTTCTGTGGATAATTACTCAGAGATGATTTACTGCCACTTAGGGCGTGGGAGTGGATTCAAAGTTGAGTTAATAGGAAAGCAATAAAAACACAGAAGCCGAAGTAAACCAATTAAACAGGGCAGTGATGATGTGACATACAGTTACATGCCTGAGGTGACCAGATTCGGTGAAAACGCACCACATATATGCACCATTATAGAGCTGTAATAAAGAGAAGCGTCTCATCCTAATAATGAAATGTCAAAGACTCCTCCTGTTTGTGCAAATTATGTTCCGGATCCAGCCTCATTATTAAAATATACAGATTAATATGCAACATCAAAAATAATCGGCACACAAATAGTGATTTTGGAAAATGAAGAGTAATGAAAAACCTAATCAGTTTTCTGTTATGAACTCACATCAAAAAGGGATGATGAGCCAAACATAACATTCAGGAGGCTATGGGGGAAAAAAGATGGAGTTTTACACATCTTATTGGAAAAACTCGGTTAAAAAGGAAAAAAAAGGTCACACACAAGCTTCTTTTACCTCAAAGGTCAGCACCCACAGTAAGGTTATGACTTCATTTAGGGTTGTGTGGTGACAGTTATGCAGCCACCCATAAGTATTTGAGCGATAACACTACTTTTCTCATTTTTCCTGTGTACACCGACACAATTGATGGTGAAATTGAGTGTGAAACAAAGAATTTCCATCCAAGTCTTAAGAAAAATGCTCATATTTCTGATCTTAGTTTGTCCAGTTACTTTTGAACCTCTGAAAATGTTTAAAATAGTTGTAATTCCTCACTGGTTAGTGCAATATTTTTAGTGAAAGACCTTGAATTAAAGCTGAAAGTCCACATTTTGATTCATTTCAGATCCATTGTGGTTAAAATTACAACAATATTGTCACTGTCCAAATACTTATGGACCTGACTGTATATAGCACGACTATTATTGTTGATTTATTGGTTATATTTTCCATTGTTTAGACAGTACTTTGCATTCCAAGTGCCATGAATACAGGAAGGATATTTATACTTCCTGTCACTTCCATTGCCTGGAATACAGCGAAATAAGCATATTTTTCATACTTTTGTCCCTTACTTTGTTATGAAAAAATATACATATACATAACAGTACACAGAAATAAACAAGCAGAACTTAATGTTGCAGAATTCAGATTGAATAGAAAGTGTAGCAGACTTTTCCATGACCTCTGTGGCTGTCCTTTTGAGTGGCAGTAAGCCTTCGACGGCTCGCCTGTCAACTGCACCTGGCTCACCTGCGTTCCGTTTTCATAATCATACATTTACAAACCCAATTGTTAGCCTTTTCTTTGTGAGAGAAGAAGATGTACATATGGAGCTTTGAGCCTGGAAGGCATTCTGACAGGGACAACCTTTTATCGGTTTGCGGTGTCAGTTTATGGAGTCGGGCAGGAGTGAAGCGCGGCTTAACTAGGACACATAAAGACTGTTTCCACGGAGAGGAGAGCAAGGACAAGCAGGTGAGCTAGATTGGTGTGATGTCACAGGAATGGCTCCGGGGCTGGAAGTGTATTTGTGAGAATGACGTGAGGAAGCGCAGAGTAATACGCTGAAAAGGAGCCTTTCTTCTTCAAAGCCTTCTGATCTCAGGGCTTCACTCACACATACATAGACTAAAACACAGCTGTGAGCACCAGTACATCCTTCAGTGCCCTTTACCTTCTTCTCTCCTCACCTTTCCCGCTCTGTCACAAACATACACCCCTCATGTAAATGTACAAAGGCTGTATGTTTGTCTGAAGCCTTGGGGGACGTGACTCTTATCGTGGCGTGTACTCGCTGGTTTTTCTTTGAATGAAAGGTGAAGTGAGCAGACTCAAGAGGATCTGGAGTGACGGTTAGATGTGAAGCCGACACACTGGGTAACATTACATCAGACAAAGAAAAAGCACATATAATATAAGAATTGAAGAAGATAAAACACACATGGAAGCTCCAAGCAAGCAGGGCTGGAGGTGGAATAAGAGCATTTGGTTAAAGCAGGGGTGTCAAACTCAGGTCCTCCAGGGCCGCTGTCCTGCATGTTTTAGATGTTTCCCTCTTCCATCACACCTGGTTCAATTAATGATCAGCTCATCACCAAGCTCTGCAGAAGGCTGATAACGATGTAATGGCGTCCAGGTGTGGTGGAAGAAGGAAACATCTAAAACATGCAGGACACCGGCCCTGGAGGACCGGAATTGCCCACCCCTGCTCTAGGTTATCTGTTCTGCTCTTATCTCCGTTCACTGGCTACCACCATGCCGTCCCTCCATGATTTCATGATTCCCGAGGATCTGAAAAAGTGGCATGTGCTGGGGCACTGTTAAGGGGGGGGTAAACATGACGCCTTTATATACACTGCTGTTAAAGCGCAAAACAAACTGAAATCAAAAATGTACGTTCTATTTTAGCAATCCACAGTTACACAGCCCAGCCAAAAAAAAAGTCACACATGCAATATTTGACTGCACCACCTTTGGTTTTGATTCCAGGAGACATTCACTGTCACAGATTTTTTACCACATAATGCTTATGAACTGTCACAGTAAGGTTCGTAGTATTTTTTCCATCCATAGTTGCATTAATGTTTGAATATTTATGATGAAGAATCAGACCGCTGCATCAAGTCTTCATTACATCCCATAATAGAGTCTGGACTTTCTGGAGGCTAATCCATGTGTGAATATGATGTCTCATTGTCCCTGAACCATTCTGTCACACACCTGATGACCCTGATCAATCCTGGCATTGTCCAAACTTTTAGAGACATCAGAGGACACTTACTGCATCAGTTAGACTTCAATAACCTGTTACAGCTGAAAACTATTAACCACTGCAGTCCTGACCCATGGAAGGAGCGCAACTATTTGCTTAGTCAAATCCAGGAAGTTACTGTTCTTTGTCCAGGCTGTTTATTGAACTCTAACTGATGCAGTAAGTGTCCTCTCATGTCTCTAAAAGATTGGACAATGCCAGGATTGATCAGGGTCATCAGGAGAATGAGACATCATATTCACATGGATTAGCCTCCATAAAGTCCAGACTCTATTATGGGATGTAATGAAGACTTGATGCAGCGGTCTGATTCTCCATCATCAGTAATCAAACATTAATACAACTATGGATGGAACAAATACTATGAACCTTATATTGACACTACATAAGCATTATGTGGCAAAAAAGTATGACAGTGAATGTCTCCTGGAATCAAAACCAAAGGTGGTGCAGTCAAATATTGCAAGTGTGACTTTTTTATTGGCCAGACAGTGTACAGTATATTAAATAACATTTTTTTTTAAATAATGTAAAGTAAACATTTTTTTTTACAAATTAATGTGAATGGTTATTAATTAACAGTTTTACAAATAAACCCTAAAACCATATTTAAACCTAAACCTATAAACTGAAACCACTAATGCTCTCTCATCTCCTAGAACCCCAGAGTGCACAGTTACCCATATTGCACAACATTTCATCACTTTTCACCAAACCTCAATTGATTTTACGTCGGTAACAGGGATTCAGTGGCAGTCAAAGAGACAAGATCTGTGTCTGGGAGTCAAACCACACATATTAACCTCTTCAATAAATAATTAGGATAGTTTTGTGCAAGTCTGCTTCTTATGTGCAACTATACTTATTCTACAGTGCAATATACAAGCTAAAGTGCAAATGTGCTTGTATGCAAATATGTTTTTGAATAAAGTGCCAATTGTGCTATAAAACATAGTGTATTTTATTTACAGAGTGGGTAAGGGAGTGGCTCTTTGTTACATCCACAATGGTCAGAATTCATGTCTTCTTCCCCAATCTTTGATTCAACCTGTCAAACCTGCCTCTCAGATATTTCTCACCACTCTCCTAACACCCTAGTATTCCATTTTAAACAAATCAATACCGATCAGCTTGGAATCACACATCCATTTTACCTCTTCCACCTACAATCCTCTGGAATTACATTAATATGTCAATCATACTTCCCCACACCATCCTCTATTTATCACTGAATCCAACCAAGTCCTCATTATTTTAGTTCTATCACCATCTTCAGCAGGTTTTAACCAGGTTGGGAACTCCACCAGAGCAGCTTCAGTACTTCTGCCTCTAGCCAAGACATACCCAACCATATTGTCCTCACAGGTCCATATCACTTACATCTGCAGCCAGTGTCTCATGCCATATTACTGCTTGGTCCTTGATATGAATGGCTTTTTGGTAAAGGCAGTAATACTGTAACTTTGGTCCCATTCAAATACAGAAGAAGGTGATGAGAATGCAACATGGTGGACTTCCTATAAGGACATGAAAACACAACAACTGACATTTTCAGCTGATTATTCTGGGACATTAATAAAAAACATCATTGTAATTGTTATATACCATTTTGGCAGTTAGCTCCAACCTTTAACGTGAGTTAATAAAAGAATAGACATTAATAACATAAAGTATTTGTGTTTGTGTTGACAGAAGAAGTTATTTGGGGGAGAGTGGGGTGATTTGTTCCGGGGGGAAGTAGTGCCACCCGTTGTTTTTAGAAAACCATAGAAGAAATTGGTCATATGACCACATATTTTTGAAGAGCCATCTGTTTTACTCATCCTATTAAGAAGGGAGACATATGGTATGAGTGGTAAGCACATTTTAGCTTAAAAAACAGTTTTTTGCCTTTCAAAGTAAAATTTCAATGATCAAGGTTTTTTGATTATTGTGTCTGAACAATTATAGACAAGTTTGAAAACATTTCACACATGTTTTAGTGCTTTAATAGGCTACACAATCAGTCTGTACAGTTAGCATGATGTTAGCTCTAAACTGATGGATCATGGGAGTTTTTCCAAATGATGGGGCTGGGCTGATCTGTGCCAAAGGGCCTGGGTTCAGTTGGACCAGTGACCCACCCACACAAACCCACACACCCAGACCTACACAGATAACACTGGTTTCAGTTTGGAGGTTGCACTGCTATTAAAGAGCAGTTTTATTCAGTTTTTAAGTGGCCTAAGTCAAAATGGGATGTTCAGAAATTGGTCTAAGTCACTTTATTCTTATATGTTACATAACTGACAGACAGCGTTCTGTGTATGTCAAAAGGCATCTTTTGCCGGAAATGATTCACAAGTGACATATATTGTGCATTTAAGTTTTTTTGTGTTTTCCCAAATACTAGAAAATATGACTTATGCCAATAGTTTAATAGGGTGACAACATGTAAATCCACCTTAAATCAGTACTGTTTTATTGAATTTGTCTTGCTTTTCTATAGTATTACAATTTATGACATTAAAATGTTCTGTTTTACTTCAATAATCACTGGCACAATTTACCCCAACGTATTCTCCCCAAAGGCACATCTTATCCCGCACCGGAGGAAAGTTGTGCCACCAGACCACTTTTTTTCCAAAAGCTGTATTTCTCAAACAGTTTATTTCAGATGCAAAGTTATTTTTCCCAGGGATGCACAACATTCTGAAATGTACTGTATGTGCATACTTAAATTGGAGGCATTACTGTCATGGCCTCACTTTAAAGTCACTTTGAGTAAAAACTGGCACAAATCACCCCACTCTCCCCTATACATAAACTATTACATATTTGATTACAGTTACATATTGCTTGGTATTGTGTTAATCAATCATTAGTTAACCCCCTACTATATGAAATACTACTCTATGAAATATGTATTACTTGCACCTTTATAGACTTAAATAATGTATAAATTAATACCTAGTAAACAAGAACACCACCTTTGCACTTTAAATTTGCTTGAATTTTGTGGAATCACAGCTACTGTCGACATTATAATCCCACTCCTCCACAGGCCATTTGGTCTGTGTTGCCAAGAAACTGCAATGACTTTTTTTGATGTTAATACATTCTTTCAGGGAGGCGACAACTTATATAAGTGTCAATGTGCACTGCAATGCTCATAAATATTTAGTAGGGTTCATATAATCAGCTTAAATATGGAGAGTGTGAGACTGATTTAGTCTTAGTCCTTGATTTTAATCCAGTTGTAAAATGCCAAAGGAGTATAATGATCACAACCACTCTGAAAATAAAAAGCCAAAGCCAGCTTTATTTAATACGTTACTTTTCATTGTTGGATGAAACACTGTCAGAGGGTACTGTCTCCCTTCTAGTTTCTTATCATGTACTGTACATCTTATCTTTGTCCAGGCAGTTTGTCCTAGAGCTAAAGAGTCAGTGCAGTCAAAGCATTAATGCAGGATGTAAAATAAGTCCACTGAGCTGCTAGTTTGTTCAGTGTGTCTTAGATGGTCTTTTTTTGTGGGGGTTTTATTTATTTATTTATTTATTTTACTTTTTTGTGTGTTTTTGTGTGTTCATCCTCACAGAGCCAGTATCTTACCATGTAAAGTATGAAACTGTATAGAGGGTTTTCAAACTTACATGCAAGATAATCATGGAACCTTGTAAACTTATTGTTAAATAATTAACAATAAGTTTGCTCAAGAAATATAATTTCATCTACAAGTGTGGTATGGTCATGAGACAATAAGGCTCATAACTGGTGATGAGTTTCACTTGATTCTATGATTATCTCACTTATAAACTTGAGTCAGCATTCGGATGCACCTTTCTACACTGTTGTCTGGACCTGGAGGTACGTCCACTGGACATGGTCCCAAGGATTAGCAACCACCTCCATCTGTCATATGTTCAAACCAAGACTTAGTGGCACCAGAAATCTTGACCAAACCTGACCAACAAACAAAAAAAAAAGACGAAAAGCTGCATTCAGGGACGTTGAATAAAGATTTCCCCAAAATAATACAGACCAGTTCATAGAGTGCCCATATGTCCTCAGTCACCTGATCCAACAGAAACACAGAGCCAGGCTGGACATCTGAAATAAAGACTGTGAACTGGCTGGGTCAGCTAGTTGACAGAATCTAAACACACTTTGCCGAATTGTCTCATTTGCCCACTGCTTGAAAAAATCCTGAAAATGTCCCGAGATGGTGAGTTTCCACCAGTGGGTCCATCTTAGAAAAGTTCACTCTTAAGTGACCGAAGGTTCCAAAACTCCTCCTGAGTCTGTGTGTGTATTCAACATGACAACATGACAGGTTCTCATGTTATGATGCCTGAGAGTCGACGTCTTGAACATTCAACAGTGGTGTCCATCACTGGCTGTTACACTGACATGTCCTGGGAGTCACTGAATGGTTTCACTGTATTAATGCAGATTTTCAAACACCTCCATTCTTTGCAAATTTATGTTAAGAAATATTTTTTTTGACGTGATTTGAACTGTTCTCTCACAAAAAACACTTTTACTTCCACAATTTTGTAGCTCCTTGACTCCTCAAATGGTCTCCTCTGCTTTAGTCCCTCCTACTCAACATGTGAGCAGAGGTGTTAAATTGTGAGAGGAGGCATTTAACAAAATGTCACATGTGCTCATGGAAAGTGTAGGTTAATTTTTAATTCAATTCAGTCAATGATGTCATACTTTTTTCTGTTTAACACACAAGTTTGATCATGGATTCGATCATTATAAATAATTAACATAACCTCAGATTGAAGAACACCGTTGTCGTCCTGCTTGTGCAGTGGTTTCCATGTGAATGGGTTGATGAGCTGGTCATGTAGCGCCCCCTGCTGTCCAGTCTCCTTACCCCATCTCTGCTTTTCTTGACCCCCAGGCTCCTGTTGTCTTTCATCACTTCCCAACAACAGACTGACAGCAACTCCATAATGATATGCCAGGGACAGGGAACATGATAATAATACACTATTAAATGTATTAAAAATGAATGAACAGGCGGTGAACTAGCATGACAAGGTGAAAAATACGAGTAAATTAATGTCTTTATTATTATGTTGTTGTCAGTATCAAATTTTCCTCTGGGTACAATTAAAGTTTATTATGTCTGCATTTGTTTATTACACAAATAACAGCAGCAATGTTTTTCATGTTCCGTTTGTTGTCTGAGTCAGATGTAGTCATATAAAACCCTGTGTTTTTGGTCTTTGAAGAAATTACATCTCATGTCATATATTTGTGTTAAACCCTAAAACAATGAGAACTATATGTTAATGATGCCTATTTGAACAAAAAAAAAATCAAAATAAATCATTTTAATTTCCATTACAGTTACAGGAGGTGATCATTTATGCCAACTGGACTGTATTAATAAAGTATAAACCAACAGTCATCAGCTAAATTTCACTAAGACATGAGAGACAAAACAGATGAGACCAGATGATACGTTTGAGTAAAGAACATAATCTCATGATTTAGTAAAATACATATTATTACAGCAAAGTGGATCAAATGATCACTAAGTAAAGTTCTGATACTGGATAAACAGTTTCCCATGAGCACCTGTACGTGCGCGCGCACACACACACACACACACACACACACACACACACACACACACACACACGCCATACCAGTGTGAGGTGTGGTGTTTTGTCACTTTCAGGTTTCAGACCAGGAAATGACAATTGAAGCAATTTGACCTTTGACACACACAGTATTCAAAGCTCTGAACAGAGGGAGGCAGGAAATATGGAGAAATTAAAAGGAACCTGCTACCCTTGAGCAAGGCACCAAACCCTTAAATGGATAAAGACACTAAGGGACCAAAAGTACAAACATGTTTTCTGCTTTGCACTGTTTGCAGTTGTGCAACACAAAAACAAGTAGTGTGTTGTGTGTTTGCATTCAAGGATGAAATGTCTTGCAATCGTTGGGAAAACACGTCCACACAAAACACAAAACATGTCATATATTACACTATAAAATAAAAGAAAGTGACAAGGATCAAAATACAACAAACTATACAGGTGAGACTCAAATCCCCAAGAGGTTTATAAAATGATCTCAAATCTGCATACAGTATACACTATACAACACAGTACAAATAATCAATCCCTAAATAAACTTGAGCCATAAAAAACAATACAGCAAGGGCCTATTTGGAGTGCCTTTTGAAGGATGTTTATCACATTTTGTCGGATATGATGAGGTTTGCACAATACATAAATTCAACAGAAGCTGCAATCAAATCATTCATATAAACTGAAAACAATAATGGCCCAATAACTGAGCTTTGAGGGACTCCATATTGGATGTAAATGATGCACAGGATATGAAGATTTTGTGATGACTGAGTCTTAAAACTCTTAATAAATGTTTCTGAATCTATATCCAATTGCTGGTGTTCTCACAGGGCAAAGAGTATCCAAAAGTGTCCTTTTGATCCCCTCAGACAGCACTACACATATGAAACACTTGTTTCAACTGTGCATTTAACAGCTGAAAGTATTCTATCTGCACTCTTCTCTTTTACTTTCACTCTTACTTTATTTTAAT
>JAPQRQ010000015.1:13540942-13561240 GCA_037367365.1 Apogon talboti | reverse complement strand
CGGACTTACTCACATAACACGTGCACACACAGGAGCGTGCACGGGGGTGAAGTCCACATACAGTATCACATGTGTAATGAATGCAGGCAGGTATGACTGACACACACACACACACACACACACACACACACACACACACACACACAGAGCCACAGTCCTCACTGTAAACGGTTGAGACAGTGTTTGTTAGTTTTTCTGATGAGGAAACTGAAAAATAAGACCCCCCCCCTCCCATTTCCTTTGTTTTACAGACAGTTCCACAGAAAAGAAAAAAAAAAAAGTTCGGCTGGTTTTCCTTTCCTCCTCCTCGTTAGTGAAGAATGTGTGAGGGGAGGGCCGATGCTGAGGGATGCCAGGCGACTAAGCTTTTCCGTTTTCACTTGTGGACCTGGAACCGTGTTTGTTGATACTGTATTAGGCGGCCGATGTCGGGAGCGTTTCACTCGGGGCAGCTCCAATTTATTATAAGCTGCTTGGGACTTGACAAATTAGAGTCGGGCTTTTCTGGAGAGAGGGCTGGACGCCATTTTACGGCTGGTGTTTCTGCAGCGTCATGGTTTCCACAGCATGGAACCGTCTGCCGACCTTTAATGCAACTAATCACATCATTACCTTTCTAAAAAAATTTAAAAATAAATAACAGCAAAGACACAGAATCCACATATCTGGTTTATGCAACAAAAAAGTATACTGATGATATTTTCAATAAAAATGACAGGTGGGTCATTTTTTATAAGTTTCAGGTAATATTTTTGTTGCATTTTTTTGTTTTTCAGATTAGTCATGTTACTTTTGAAGCACATTTTTCAAATTTTGTTAGTTTTTCATAGTTTCTATTTAGAATAATTTAATGGGTTATTTGATTTGGTTTTAGATATTATTATGAGAAATGGGAGGGAAAAATATTCTTGTATGTTCTCTGAATAATAAAACATTAAATGGTCTGCAGTAATAGGTAATGAAGTTGCAGAAAGGCTGTTTTTGTGAAAGGTAAAGTTTTTTAAAACTATTTTTGACAAAATGTGTCACATATATGCTTATACTGAAGCTCATGTCAAATATCTACTCCTTTGGGAAATGAAAGCCAATTAGTAACTTTGAGGACAAATTAAAACTGTTTTATTTTAGTGCATGTTACCTTCTATACTTTTTATTTATTTACTGTATCATTAAAAGACATTTTTCAATGTTACTTTTAATTTAACAGTCATAACGGTGGTGTTAGATGGGTTCTACAGTCCCACACAGGATCAGCTGCAACACTGCAAAATGGCTGCCACTGTACACACTACAACTCCCAGAATGCCTCACTCCTGAGCCAGGTGTAGGTACTTAAAGAAAATCTGAGAACAGTGGGGCATTCAGAGGTCCTTTAAACGTCTACGAACTGTTCAGACAGAAGGAATTTGGGGAATTCTGAGCTCTTTTCTTCTCTGGAGTTAGTTTTGATTGTAGACTTGACCTGAGTTATATTTTATAATTTACTACTGGAGCATGAAACCTGTATTTATACCTATTTTTCCTTTTCTTTTTTTCTGCTGTGATTTTCGTTCACTGTCCTGATTTCTTCTGATGACACAAACGTATGAAAAACACACAGCTCTAAAAATCATCTCCACATGTAGCTGTGATCATGACGACTTAATGGATTAATACATGGATTACTTACACAATGGGTTAATCATTACTGATAGACTCCGATCCAAAGATGTTGTCAAACCAGAAAGTAATTCCTTTAGTTTTCCGTGTTAAAGCACATTGGATTCAGTTTGGAGTTGAATACAATCACAAAGTAACACAAATCAGTCGACAAAATGCAATGCAGACACTTTACATGATTATTTTTAACGTATTTATTCATTTATCTTTATTTGCTGTGTGTTGTCAGTTCCTCGCATCATGTACACATACACACAATTGGAGGCTAAATACTAACTCTCACTTTCTCACTGGCATACGCCTCCTCAGTTGGACTGAGTGTCAAAGCATGCTGCAACATGGCTGCGTTTAGTAGGAGAAGCTGTAAAAACTGCTAGTAAAACAAACAATTAACTGCTTAAAGTACACTTGACTGTGATTCTTAGAACTAGTGGTCCGTGGACATTGATATGCAGCTAGGAGTTGGGTTCTCACACAGTTATAGAGAACATACCTCATTTTAACTTTAGAGTCTCACAGAATATAAATGAAAGATGGTAAATATTTAACTGATGAGTCGTCAGTGCACTATAACTTTTATATGGTTATATAGAAACTGTGTCTTTAATCCAGTGCAAACATGATGAATCTGCTTATACAGCCAAATGTATGTGTTTTTACAGCATGTGTGTTGTATTTATTCATTATTTCATTCATTCTTTCATTAGATCTTCATTTTGGCTCCAAATATAGTATGCTGATTTTTTTGTCTCAATAGAGCAGAGTGAGTCAATTATAATAAAATAAATAATAATGATATATGCCATAGTAGGGAATTAAGTAAAATAACACAAATTTAAGGAAACAATTAGGGTTGGAAAAGAAGTATGACATGAAACAGGGGAAATAAATGCCCTAAGGATAAGAATAGAACTTTTTTTGCAATAAAATACACACATAAAAGTCATGTATGTAATAATCATTCATTCAGTCATTGTCATCATTATTTTCCAATCCTTGTAAATCCAAATCAGTAAATCTAACTATGTCGCCCTAACACATATGATGTCATGTTTTTTTTTCTTCTTTTTGCTAGAAAACATAAGCTTATTATTGCAAATATGTGTCAGTGGTTTTAGCATCTAGTCTGATGATGATTTATTTCATCTGCATTTCAGTCTGTATATCAGGCGGACATACAGTATTACAAAAAAAGAGATTTATTTATTAATGGACTTCCTGGTTAAATGAAAGATAAATAAAATGACTTAATACCATTCAAAAGGGTTGTTTTTCTTGTCTCTGGTTCTTTGTCGAGGTAATCCTCCGTGTAATTATGTAACGATATGATTTCAAAAGGATGCATGTGATCCATGAAAATGTAATGAACAAATCAGAGCTAAAATATGTATTTTCTTCTAATTAAAGATGCAGTTTGCAAGATTTTTAAGCAGCGAAACATTTCCGAAGTGTTATTAACACTCAAGAGGAATAAATAAGTGAAGTTTCTCTCTGCGGGTCTTATCACAGTACACTGATTTGCTGTGTTAAAGGACTTTCAAAATCCGTTTTTTAGGTCAGGCATTAAAAAAGAAAAGACAACTTGAAGCTCATAATGTTTTACCCTGAGGAATTTGGTTACATAAGTTGTGTATAGTGTTGTTTGCCTGAAGATGATCAGTAGTGTCAAACACATCATATCAAAACAACTTGTCCATTCAGAGTTATAACAGTAATGAAAAAAAAAAAAAAGCTCAGATTCCCACGAGTGATGGTGAACCGGCAGCTGCAGAATGAAAAGACTCTGCCATTTGATCATGTGCAGCCACTGGCACAGTGTGTTCAAGATGTCCCATGGAAATTTGGTGTTATTTTATTAAAGGGCGACACCAGACAACTGCTGCGCTGACAGTGATGTTCCTGCTCTGGAACAGAAGTAATACCACAGAGGCCTACGGTGCACTGAAAGACTTTACACACACACAAACACACACACACACAAAAATATGCTTTCTCACTCACATCTGAGACCGTCTGAGTTTGACAGTGTCTTATAGTGATATTCATCGCTGTTGTGACATTGGGACTTGGCTTTATGTAACAGTCACAGCCTTGGAAGGTTTAGTCAAAAACTATGAAAATGACATTTCGTCTCTCTTGGTAATTAAAAAATACTCAGTCGACAAACTCAGTAGATAAAAACAGTGAAAACAATTACTGTTGATTATTTTCTTAGAAAAAACTAATTATTATTTAAGTTGAGCTTTAAAAAGTAAGGCTTTGAAACTAAAAGACCAACTACTACCTGTTGAGTTACTGAGTCAGGAAGGAAAGAAAAATTCATTTGGAAACTGCCACAAAAGTAGCACTGGGTCTTTGTGGGTTAATCAGATAGATAGATAGATAGATAGATAGATAGATAGATAGATAGATAGATAGATAGATAGATAGATAGATAGATAGATGGACTGACTGACCGACCGACCGACAGACAGACTGCATATTACACATGTATTTGCATTCCTTGTGTTGTGATGCTTGTAGAATCGTTGTCAATGGTGCCCAGTGTTCTGCAGCGTTCATCGCTCAGTCAACACGCTAATACATCAATTATCCTCCCAGCCCATATATATATATATATATATATATATATATATACCTCTTCTGTTTTTTTGGTGGAATGCGAGGTGCATGCCCAGTGAAAGATTCCCTCACCCTCAGATTAGACATATGGTGTTGCGTGTGTGTGTCTAAATAAGACTGGAGCACACTACATGATTAGAAAATGGTTTCCTCCTGCACGCGGGGTAATTTTCCTGCCAACATAAACTGCTGTGGTGCTGCTTGATTGTTTTGGATGTCTAACGCTTTCACGGCGTTTGTCTACATACGATGCTTTTCCAGATCGGCGCCGTATGTTATGCTTTCATCTTTCACGCATCAATCCCTGCTTTAGATCTTAACATCTTTACTCCAGTCCCATCTACATCAACAAATCATTTTATCCTGGCAAATCCTGTCTTCGCACACCCATAAGCCAAAGGTAGTAGATATTTCACTGGCTTATGACGCCGCTGCCAGGGTGATTCTAAAAAAAAAAAAAAAATTCCAGTTGAGCAGCCATACGTGGAGAACAGTAGCTACAATAACACCATAACATAATTAAAACGCCTCAGGTGATTTAGGAGATGAGTGCGGGATGAGTTTCTCGTCAGGTGATGTGCTGAGGATCTTCATTTACTGTATATGAGCGCCGTTGCGACGGGCCGCTCACGGGGGACTCAAACAAAGACGTGCCTCATATTTGACGATCACACTCAGCTAATTCCAGCTGGCGGACGAGTGAGGGAATGGGAGACGCTGTCAAAACTCCAGCAAAGCCCGGCTGTGATAGTTTACCTGCACGGAGTCTGCACAAAGCGGCAAACTCCTGGGAAAGGTATTTACAGATACACAGTAATCATTCCAGTTGTCTTTGTGAAAGCGCTCAAGCTTCAACACCAAGGACTGCCGCCGTCTCTTACGTAACCCGCCACTTTTTGTGTAAGACATATGGAAATCTGACTCAATGCTCGCAGTAAAATGGTCCATGTCAGTGGTGTAATGATGTTTTTGGAGTCATTTCACTGCTGCATTCATTTGCATTTTGAGTTTTACTTCTGTGCATGAATAGCTCATTTTCGCTACTGATAGTAAAAGATCAAAACATGGTAAAAGTGAGGAAACAGTTTGGTAATGCAAAACTATAATGTATCAATGCCATGTACATACAGTAGTGCTGGAATAACCAATGGGATGGAATAATTGTATTATTATTCTGTAATTCATCTTCTCATGACTTACTACCTGGAAATACTAGTGAAAATGTCCGACCAATTTAAATTTAATTTCCAGGTTTGGAGGAGATAAGAGCCATTCAGAACTGTGAATGCACACAAGGCCAATCAGGTTTTTCAGAGTTTAGACCAATATCACATACAGTATATACGCCTCATAAAAACTCATAAAAAATGCAAAATGACATGTTATAAATTTTGTTTTGAAAGAAAGAAAGGAAGAAAAAGATAATCTTATCAAACAAGTTTTACATTAGAAAACTAACATAATTTAATCTCATTTTAAGAAAACAGTCTCTTCCGACTTGATGTAATCTGATTTAAACACAAGACACACAATCTCTCATTTTAAGAATATTAAATCTATCTTTCTCTTTTTTGTGTGTGTAATAAGTGCAACACTATAGGATTTCTACCTACTTTTAAGGACCATTACTCATTCACTACATAAACAGCCCTACACGTTTTCTTAAATATAACTAAATTGTTTTAAAATAGGAGAAGAAAGAAGAAACACATTTGAAAACTCATGGTTGTCAAGTATTAAAAGTCATAAAACACACATTATGTTGAAATACAAAGTTGCATAAAATGGAAACACTTGAGTGTGTACAAGTACTCCGAAGCTGAAGGTACAGTTTCTGAGTTAAAAATCATGTTGACTCTATAATAAGAAACATATGTAGCGCTATTTTCCCCAAATTCAACAACCTGTGATGTCATCTATATGTAAGAATACAGGCATTTATATAAAATATATTTCCAAAAGCACAGAGTTAATGAAAAACACAGTGATTATCCGTATCAGACAGTGTTTTATGCCGTCTGGTGGAAAACCTCGGTCATATAATTTGACTCTAAACATCTTCTCACGTGTCCTGAGTGGGATGCCCTGTTGACCGGTCATATTTCTGTTTGTGCGTCTGGCAGAGCTAACCCCGTCTCCCCTTTCCCCCAATCAAATACAACTCAAAACTGAACTAAAGCTCTTTTTTTTTATGAATGAAGTGCTCCGTGTTTGTTAGCAGAGCTTCAAGCAGGTTGGCAGGTGTCGGGCCCAGACTTTACCTCATTCATCAAACACTGCTGAGAGTTTTATCAGAAGACAAATAACCTGAATGATTGTTCAGGATGAAGTATGTTTTGAATCTTAACTTTTGTAACCGAATACATTGTTTCACTACAGTATAAAATCTTTAATAAAAGTATAGTGAGCAAAGGTCACTCCTGTGGACTTTATTTGAGTTTACATGGATTCTATCAATAAATATCAATATATAATCTATCAATATACATTATCAGAAGATAGGTATACCATAATATTAATTCCCTCACTAACCTGAGATGAATATGTCATTGATAATGCATGGTATCCACTACGCAGACTTTTATATTTCTGGAAAGAGCTTTGTGGACAAGTTCAAAGTAAAAGAAATAATGATGGCAGTAAAGTGCATTTAACCCTTTAACCCCTGATGTGTCTGTGGTGAGCGTTCTGAATGTACAATTTATTTTAAATATTCCTAAAAATGTAACCGTTGGCTCAATAGGAACATTTTAAAATGCGCTGACAGAATGGACCTTGTGCTTTCCATAGACATCTGAGCATGCTCAGTGCACACCCCGCCGCCTGTGGAATGGGTGGTAAAACACAGAGCAGTGAGTGAGACCGACTCAGTATAAAAACAGACGTTTTTTTTTTCATTACACCGTTTTCTTTGTCGTTTTTTTGTTCTTACTGTTGTTTCCAGTGTTGTGGTGATTTTTCTTTATGTTTTTTACCGAGTTTTGACCATGTAACTGTTTTTTTGGAGTTCAACCAGCTGTCAAAAGCAGCTGGACTGATTTAGAAAAAAAAAGAGCCCAAAACAAAAACTACTGGGCCCAAATATAAATCCTTGTTGTTGTTCAGTGTGTTCCAGTTCACAGTTCATGTTCAACATCCTAAATCTCTTATTGATGTACATTCTGAGTGCCTTATTTAGTCAAAACCTGTCAAACTTCTATTCTTCTCTGTCTTTTTCTGTTATTCCGCCTGTTTCGACCCTAAAATACTCAGTAAACCAAAACCACTGAAGAAAAGGAACACAAGCACACAGCAGCTTTAATGACACTGAAACTGACACAAACTCACAGCAGCACGTTTACCTGGAATAATGTCTCAGAGGTTAAAGGGTTAACCTCTTTGAGTAGTAGATATTGTAAATGTTTCAGGTCTTGTTTGATAACTTTGACTTTAGTCTACATGGGGTAACATTAGGCCACATGATCCTTCTCCTGGAGGGACAGATCAGTAGACAGGAAGTAGAAAAACAACACTGGTTTTTGGCTAATTCATTTTTTTTCTTGGGCAGCTTAAAAGATGTGAGGATTGTTGAATGAATGGACACATCAGTGGATGAAAAATGTGTTTGAAAAGATGAAGAAAGCCAGAATCCACCAAACCACCATCTCCTACTGAATGATAATTCACCGATCACTCATCTGTCTATTATTATTCTGAAATGTCACATCATGAAGAAAAAGTAGATCTGATGACTGAATTAAGAGAGATTGTCTTATTTTCTGGTATGGCTAAAGAAATGCAACTTGTTTTTTAGCAACATAGTCATTGTGAATATGTTTTTCTATTTCCTGCCTCCAAGTAGCATATTATTTTATTCATTCATTCATTTTCCAAACCGCTTAATCCTCAAGAGGGTTGTGGGGGCGATGGAGCCTATTATAGCTACCAACGGGTGAAGGCGGAGTACATGTGTCATTAGTTCATCACAGGCCTGACATAGAGACAAACATCCACTCACTCTCACATTCACAGTAATTCAGTTTGACCAATTAACCAATTAATGTGCATGTGTTTGGATGGTGGGAGGAAGCTGGAGTACCTGGAGAGAACCCATGCAGACATAGGGAGAGCATGCAAAGTCCACACAGGAATCTAAGAGGACCGTGAGTCATCATACTGCCCTCCACTTTGTTTTATTTAATGTTTTTTTTTGTTATGAACAAATAATGTTCACACATTTGGAAGGGTCATTTTGTTGTTGTTACACATACCTGTAGTTGTAATAAGAACAAACTATTAATTAGCATTTTCCATGACATTAAACAGAAAATACAGGTAAAATCCTGATCTGTCCAGCCTTAACAGATTGAGTATATACTGAGATGAAGCTTGTGTCCTCAACTATACATCGAATCTACAGACTTTAAACTCATGTTTGTGATTCACTTAAAAAAACACACACATACAATAGAAGCCATGTCTGCCGCGCCGCCTTCCTGCCTTCCTGCTTTGACTCGCCATCCCACCTCATTCATCTCCGGCCGCTGAGGGGGGTCAACTTGTGACCACAGGCCACGCTTCAAATTGTCAGGTCAAAGGTCGTCTTTTCAGCCTTCGCTAAGAGTCTGGTGATGTTTGGTGTCATCAAAGCGAGACGCGAAAGGGCATGACAAGTTAAAATTGCAACTTGAAGCTCCCTGGATTCTCAAGTCATTGCGTGTGTGTGTGTGTGTGTGTTCAATAAGCAGGAGTTATCCTTGTCTGTTGGCATGACGATTGCCATGGAAACTTAGAGGGAAGTTTGGTTGATTTTGCTGTGCGCTGTGCCCGTAACTAATGACATGCCGCAAGCGTTATTCCCCAATATAGACACAGCCAGGAATAACACGCCATCTTTTTCAAGTGAAATCACAGGGAATAAGATTACCCGAGGGGCTGGATGTGTATGTTCTCAACTACATGAAAGCTGAATCCTCATGAAGTCCACCTCTAAGCCCCCTACTCCACAAAACGCTCTGCTTAGACACGCACATGTGTACCTTTATCTCCGACACTGTTCTCTCCAAACCACAGTGTGGAAACTTAATTAATCTGATAATGTTAATTCGCTCTTTCGTGCGGAAGACGAGGACTAGACGCCCCTCTTCCTCCATTGCTAAACCTGTTGGGTGACGTGCTCTATCTCTTCACCCATTCTCTTCAATGTTTTTCTGTGGAAGGACACAGTGACTCATACAAAAGCACAGTTAAAGTCTTATCATGATTGATTGATAAAGACACAGACGGAGCAGAGAGCTTGGCAATCATTTCCTTTAATTAAAAATCATAAACGCATGATTGCTCTCCCTCTGGCAGGAGTCTAACCCTTCTCTATGGGATGGTACGAGCCAGAACAAACCCCCCCTCCCACGTATTCCCCTGCACCTAACTCCCACACCGCTCCATCTCAATATATGCCAGTGCAGCACTTCTTCATGTTAGAAATTAAAGGTAGGGGTGGTGTACCTTTAGCCTTTAGGTGTACCATCCGACTCTTACTTTCTGCATCACTGTCAAGCAAAAACTACCTTTACGTATAACTGAACTCCAATTCTGTTTTATCGTGAAGCTTTTACATTGAGTTTCCTTTTTGTTTGTGTAGTTTCCCAGTGGCAATACTCTGAAGTACTGATGTCAGTGATGATACCTGCTCCATTATGATGCAGTTCATGTCAGTTGAAGCGCACTAGAAAAACAACAGCACTAGTTGGCTGATCAAAGTTATCATAGGCAACCTCTTGCAGTCATGTGCATCACTGAAGTCAGTGGACTTTACAGAACGGCGCCAGTCTGCTGAGATTATGAAAATAGGGACAAATCAGTCCTGGGAGGGGGAGGGACTTAAACAAAAGAGACACACCCTTTACACTTTGAGGGTAAATGTTATTACCATTAAACCGTATCCGTGTATTTGTTGTCACGGAGCATTTTTTGTTTTCACCATCACAACAGTCTTTTCTATCTATGTTGTTTTTGCCTAAACTTAACAAACCACATCCTAAATGGAAGTTATGTAGTAGTTTTTTTATCTGTGGTATAATGCGTCATTGTCATTTTCCTTCAAACAAGTTGGAACAAATGAACAAAACTGGAATCCACACAACCATTGATCAAATCCAAGCCAGTGTCTTCTGTGTATTTTATCAAAAGTGTCTCTTGTTCTGTTCTATTTCCTGACACACATGACAACCCAACCAAGGTGTGGCCACAGCCTCAATGAAACTGTTCTTTATTAACCTTATCTTTATAGTGCATGATTTCTCCTGCTGGTCAGGAGTCAGCCCTATGGTCCAACATATATGACAGGAATGTAGTTCCATTTGTAGGGATGAAGGTCTATGAAGGTACTGGGGAACATAGGTACGCTCCCACTGGCCATATACGAGCCCTAATCCTTTGCCCTATAGTGGCTCTACACCAGCAGGTTTACACTCTTGAAAAAACAAGAATTCGAGAATGCACACCTCCCATCTGCACACCGCTCCTCTTCATCCAAATCAAAAGACTGTATATAAATATAAATGACCTGATGCTGTTTTTAACTCCGCTGCTGTGAAGAGAAGGCAGTTTTCCAAGCTTCCATGTTGAGCCGCAGCGTAGAACGGTAAATTCATGTCAATCATGCATTTAACCCCCTTTCTTCCTTCAAAACACCTGTAATTATCTGAAGTCCACGTCCCGGGAAAGACGTCCTACACCCTGAGACACCACAGGAGTGGGTAGAACTTGTTTGTTTCAGTCAAGCTCTGGCAGCTGTAAGGAGAAACTATGTTTTTATTAATATTTAAACCAAACCACACTCTTTCCCGAACCATACTCCCAATCTTTACTTCCCTCTGGTTACAAAACTGCAGTAAAAATATCATTCATAACAACTGACATTTTCCCACAACAAAAGCAAGACACTGATTACATTTGCAGCAAACCATAATGCAGGTGGCTTTATGTTCATAACAACATGTCATTGAAGTTACATTTTTGCGTATGTACGGGCATCATAGCAGGGACACAGAGTTGCCGGTTGTGGATGGAACTCTAGAGCAGGAAGGTGGGAATGAGATGAGAAGCCTGAGGTTGATGGTCTTCATGTGGGCAGTGGTCTCAAGCAGCAGGCCGTGGTTGGACCATGTCCCAGCCCTGCAGCTCCAGACAGCACACACATGCTTAACAAGTCCAAAGGCCAAACCGACCGTAGGTGCTTCCCACAGTCCTGCAGCAAGTCAAACCTGGCACGTTGGAAGAGTTGAAAAGTTAAAGAAAATAACAGCATTAAAGCATCAAGGGGGAAAAGAAAGAAGAATCAACAGGCAAAGAAATGCAACCCCCTGCTCCCTTAATCACCACGCACATCATCCTGCCATGGAATGTCCTAATTTCTCTGGCACCTGAATAACTGAGAAACCTTTCAAGAGGGAAATTGGACCCGTACTGAAGTGGTCTTGGCAATATGTAGTCACATTTTTGTTAGTTATGTTGTGTTTTTCTTGCAAGATGTGGGCTATTATGTGTAACCTATCCTACCCTCATGAATTCACAGCTGAGGATGGTTAAATTTGTCATGTGGATTGGTACGGAGCAGAGCTGAGAGAAACAGTAGCTGCAAATGGTTGGACTGTTTGTTTTGTACCTGCTTGAGCACCTGGGTGGAGTCGACTGCAGGATTCACGCAGTGTCGTGTATGTCAGAGGCAAAACGATGACGACGGTAACTTTTTGCAGTGTTTTTTGGTGACTGACAGATGTTGCTGCGAGGTGAGTTCCCTGCAAGGCTGGCGAAAACATACAACAAACTCTGCAGATGTCTTCATGCGGTGCCAGTTAATTATCCCAGCTGTGATACAGTTTGGGGCTCATATGGTGATATCATATTCTTATATTGAAGTCTTCATTTATCTGACATGCACAAACTTGGACTCGCCCCCCTTTGTCTACAGTCTGTCGTTTCACTGCACACTTCACCTACCATGAACCCTGTAATGTGACAGGTAACGGACAGCTAATCCAAACAGCATTAACTCGCATGCAGAAGTCCTGTCTCATGACAATACTTTTGGTTTGACCTGCATTTGTTTTCTCCTCAGGACATTTTTGAGCGTCATAGAAAGAATAAAGAAGTTAGAATCTTCATATATTTGCAGCAACTGAAGGTCATATTTTTTATCAGTATCAGTTCTTATTTTTTGATGGTTATCTAAAGCTGAATGGAGTATTTCAGATGATGTTTAATGTCTGCACTGACAAAATGTGTGTCTATCATGTCTGTGTTTTAATGTGCTTTTTACTTAAACTTAATAATGATAATAATGTGTGTTTTGTTTGTAACTGTGTTGCACTTTGAAGACAATTGCATTTTTGTAATTCATTGTACAATTTGCAGTCACAATAAACATTCTATTCTATTCTATTCTATTCTATTCTATTCTATTCTATTCTATTCTATTCTATTCTATTCTATTCTGTTCTATTCTATTCATGTTCTGAGCTACAAGAGCTTATCCAACGCTGCCAATGTTGCTACGAGGTGAAAAGTTCTCTTCTGTTCTATTCTATAACACCTTAAGTCGTCTCGTGTCATTTTTGAATACTTACGCAACTGAAAAGTCTTTGGGGTTCAGTCGAACGCTCTGCAGCATGCAGTGACACAGTGACTTGAGCCATTTATTTATTCAAAATATTTACACAGGAGCCATTCTTTTTGTTTTCCGAGCTGACAGCTAATATAATTTTGACTTTGCAAAAAAAAATTTTTTAAATCTACGTTCTAATGAATGGCTTAATTCCTCACATAGTTACACTTACAATCCCTCATAAGTATAGGTCATATTTTAATCGCAGCAATATTTTTTCCGGGAGGCATTCTGGGCTCATTCACTCACATCTTTCCAGTAAATCTTAATAACACTGGAAACAACGGCTTTGCACATCCTCAATATTCACATGTTTGCACCTCGGTGAGTCACTTGAGCATCTCTGTTGGAGATCTGTACGGTAGATAAGATGTAACTTCAGATTGTAAACAACTGCTAACTATTTCCTGTAGAAACCCCCTTGGTTGTGTTTGGTGTTTTTTTTTCAACTCTTCCTCATTTATAATTGTCTCATTGTCTCTTTGTGTGATAAACTAATGTTGGAGACATAGTCCTCTAGTTGCAGGCATTATTTGTGGGCCAAAACAGATTTCTTTTCTGACCCTGCGTTGAACTAAGCTTAATTGCCTCGCCAGTGTAGCAGACTGTTTGTATTCAACCTAAATGAGAGATAATGAGGATAAAGTACGGGTATGAAAATGTACTTGTTTCTGTGGGAGCATAATGTTTACTTACAGATTCATCTTGTGAGTCAGGAGAGAAGAAAATAAAGGTGTATGGAAATAAGCGGCGCTACCGTACGCTGCTAATGTAGCTCCTTGATATGGCAAATGTTTGCATGGAAAAGAGCCGATTCAGTTTTTTACAAGTTCAATAAGACAAAGACAGGAAGGCTGTACTCTCACAGTGAAGTCATGAGAAAGAAACATGAAGCAGAAAAAAAGCCCCTGAGGTTAGCGGCTGGATTCTTATGACTTCAGTCAGGCACGCCATAATTGGTTCAAACTGAGGAGCAATCATTTTACACTTGCAGTCAAATGTGTCTTTGAACAGCGAGGCGTGTGCTGACGTGAGTGCATTCTTTTCTTTCTGTTTGCTCCGTGTGTGTGTGTGTTTTGCATTGCATGTGGAAAATCCCCTGGCTCAATGATACAATAAGGCTGTCTTGAACACACGGTGTCATTAAACTAGACAGATACAAGATAAGACTCTACTATTTTTCTTTTTGCTCTTCTTGCTTATCATCAGTGGGGAAATTGTCTGATAATGCTGCCGTCCAAACCAGGTGTCAGAATGAAACAGATC
Source organism: Apogon talboti (assembly GCA_037367365.1). Classification (NCBI taxonomy): domain Eukaryota; kingdom Metazoa; phylum Chordata; class Actinopteri; order Kurtiformes; family Apogonidae; genus Apogon; species Apogon talboti. Next base: position 13,547,049 of record JAPQRQ010000015.1, on the reverse strand, counting down.
TCTACACAACACAAATACGTGTAATGTCAATATATTTTCACAACAAAAAAAAAAAAATTGATTTCATATCAACATTTGTAGATATTTGCACATTAACATTATGGCATTTCTCAACCGAGTCTCTCAGTAACTCATCTGTTAGAGCCAGATGCATGACTACTGATGACATTTAAGGCCAGATTTACTAAACCAGCAGAATTAGTGAAACCAAAATCCAGAACAAATGCTGAATGAGTGGACCATTTTTGTGTGTAATCTATTAAAAAGGTGAGCTTTCTGTCATTGAACTGGAGACGATTGTGGATGAATCTACCCTAGTCTAAAATGGTGCTGTAACATACTTAAAAAATACTTAAAATCATAGGTCCAACCTGCTCACAAAGACATATCTGTATGACCACTGTGAACGAGGAAGGTGCATCCCATAGAGGAACTGAAAGGTCACATGTACAGGTTACCATGGCACCGACCTCTGACTCATATTATTCATAAGACTCTGCGGTCAAACCAAGCAATCACACTCATTGTCATCATGGTTGGTTATGGTTTTAATGTAAATTATCTTTATCATCTTTCATGGGAAATTTGTGGTATTTTGTGTTGAGTAGAGTCAAATCAAGGCATTGTTAGATCTCCTAGTACTGACTTGCATGTGGCAATTATCCTCAAAGTAGTATTATTTTAAGCCTTTATTGCTGTTATGCTCTGACACCAGTCAAAAATATGCAAAATTCATACTCGCAGAAGACCCAAATAAAAATATAAATGAACAAATCAAAAACCAGAGCAATACAGTTCTGAATAAATAACAAAACTCATAATAATTTTTTCCTTCTGGAGCTAAACCCACATTATAAACCCATCACTATAAACACTGTTATTGTGGAGTGACATCGTCTCCTTTAGAGAGAGATGTCGTTGCGAACCCCCGCTGGTTGTTTAATAAGGAAGGTGCTGTGGTGAATACATTTACCACATTTTGAGACGCTGCCGTGGAATCAAGTTTATCATCCCTCAGGTGTCGCACCTGTATGTTCACAAGCTGTGCACATGTAGTAATCTGTAATGCATAATGTATTTCACAAATTTAACGGACTATGTTGAGCACTGGCAACACATTTGGAAATAGAGAAATATACCAGTTTAATACAGAAAAAAGTTGGTGAAGATGTGATGCAAAAATGGCTCACAGTGTCTGATATTTAACTAATCCATGACCTTTTCCTAACCCTGACCAAAGGGCTTTTATATTTCATACATGTGTAATCTTACATCAGTTGGAATAAGTCTGCTCTGTAGCGTCAAAGCCCTGGGTTTGTGTATCCACCCCAACTGCTTATCGAATGTTGAGAAAAGGCAAAAAACTAATGGATTGGAAGAAATATCTGCAAAAATATACTTTCAATGGCAATCTCATTTAATGCATGTTGTATACATTGTCATATTTTGTTCATTATTTGTTTTTGTTTTGGGGCTGGGGAGATTATAGTTTGAAGTGCTATAAGTCTGCACAGCTGAACGGCTGCGTCGTTGACGTATTCATGTGGCTGCTGTGAGACTTCTGCCTGCTTTGAAGAAAAAAAAAAAAAAAGCATCTGACAGAATGAAAAAGACCTGAACAAAAGAGTCCTGTCTGTTTATGAGTGCAACCGGTGGCGGATCCAGAAAAAATGGAAGGGAAGGGCAGGAGGATGGTAGGGTCCAGGGTCGGAGCCCCGGTGGGGATTCGAGTGGGCGGAGCGAAGCAAAACCAACATCATAAACGCTTCAAATCAGATAAAACTGTATTTTTGTATCATTATTATTATTATTATTATTATTATTATTATTATTACTATGATTATTATTATTATTATTATTATTATTATTATTATTATTATTATTATTATTATTATTGTTATTATACACTAATAACATAAATCCAGTTTAACCTCACTAATGTGACCACCCCTGGAACGGGGTGGTCAAAGAATCAGTTTTAATAAGGTTGGACTCAGTTATGGCATTGGATTCCATTGTATTCCAAATAATTTAAAATTAGAAACAACAGGATACAGTAGGTATAGACCTGTGTTTGACAACTTTGTGTGATTCACTGAATCACTGGCTGTGTTCAAATATATTTAATATTCAGGCCATGCAGTTCTACAGTTCCCACTGTATAATATGTTACTGTACACCTTCTATGGCTGCCCTGTTGTTTTTCCGGCATGCAGACTGCTGCTTGAATAGACAGTTGTCTCTTCATGATTAGACTTAAGTCTCGTTGCAGTAGACCCCCCCCCAACATTTGATTGTGTTCAAACAGGGGGGGTGTGGTGCCAGTAGGAAAATCACCATTGAGTACAACAGATATTATGCTGAGATCACATGTATCTGCAGTTTGCAGAAACATACAATGGAAGCCTTTTTTTCCTGGTAACTGAGTTGTGCTGCCCCTCTTTTTCCCTTTTATGAAAAATGCAAACATCTCACTCGATTTTTTCTGGTCTTTGTTCGCTTTCTTCCTCCATCCATTCATGGGCATAAGCGTGCCATCGGAGTCAGCAGCGTGGCTATCTGGCCTGCTGGTTCAGCGGCTGGCTGGTGGGTTGGCCTCTCTACCTGACAGCTCCTCTCTTTCCACTCCACCGTCACTGAATGTTATCTGCACAGCTGTGTTAGTCTACATCCCCGTCCCACCCTCCATGCGTGACGCTTGTGTACCTCTTAGACTGTGCAAAGCCAGGGAACAATAGCATCTTGTGTCCCGTCCCCTGTTATCTGTCCTTCACTCCTTTATTGAAAAGGCTTAACTCATTTTCTATTAATTATATGAAAACAATGATTTTAGCCAAAGATGGGCTCCCCCAGCGATCCCGGAGCCACTTAAACCGTTCTTTAATCTCAGTTATGAAGAGGGAACAATGAGGCTGTTGTGCTGCTGTGGGAGGAAAAAAAAATGCATTTAAATGACACTGAGATAATAGGCGAGCAATCTTACATTGACTCGAATGAATATCTCAAATCTTGAATAAACGCATTAGGTGTCTTTGTTGTGAGACTGGCAACAACATATTGTGTGGGTGGATCAGTGGAGGATGTGTGTGTGTGTGTGTGTGTGTGTGGTGTGTGTGTGTGTGTGTGTGTGTGTGTGTGTGCGCGCACGAGAATACATTTTTATGAGCGCACTATTGCATTGAAACTACCTTATTATCCAACGCAAGGGTAGTAAGCATTGTTCCTGAGCCTTGTAGCAGTAATGTCTCCTTTCAGCAATTTATCTGGCATCATTTTGCACTAAAAAAACCCCAAAATTAGGCTCAAGATCAGCAGGGCTCCGCAGCGTCAGAATCAGACTGTTTGATTTTGACATCCGTCTTAAATGTATTAATAAGAAAAACAAGGCTGCATTCATGTGACGAGGTGAAAGATGAACTTCCCTGTACTTCACAGCAAAATAATCGGCGTTCATTTAAGCCGTTGAGTGTCAAAATGAGAATGCTAGCGCTCATGTAACTTGACACCCGTCGAGTGATTTAACACTTTTGAACAGCTGCCAGCGAAATCAGCTTTCTGAGCAGCCTAACAAGTCTCCAATCAACACTTGTCATCTTCATATGATCAAAGCTGAAATCTCTTTTTATTAAAACTTTACTGTTTTCTCTCTCTCTCTTTGCCTCTTTGCAACAGAGCTTTCAAAGGTTTCTTCTCACTTTTCCTTTTTAATAAATTCCTCAACAAACAGTCGAGGAAACAGTCTTTACAAATGCGTACTGCATAACCACTTATTAAAGCTCAAAGACGCTTTTATCTAAGTCTAAAGCTCTCAGATTCTGCAGTTCTTAATGATAGATGTTGGGTAACAGAACATCTATTAAATATAGATGTCATTCCATGTAGTTTTATCAATGCAGCCTTATACAAGATGTTTTAATTAACATAAACATAAACAATGACGACTGAATGTATGTAATATTCTTTTAATCTGTGTATTTATTCTTTACTCTGGAACGTCTCATTGGGATACAATGCCTCTTCCTGAGTGAGTTTTTGTAAAGATGGCAACAGCAAAAAAAAAAAAAAAGAAACAAACACATTTTCACATAAGATACATAAAGGCATGAGAGAAATATTATTTGAAGAGTAAAAGAGAATCAGTATAATTAAAAAGAGGACATACTGGTGATACTGATAACTCATCATATCCCTCAGTACAGTTTATGTAAAACAACATTATATGTCTGTCCTGACAGTTTGGACCTTTAACCCATAAAGACCCAGTGCTACTTTTGCGTCACTTCCCAAATGATTTTTTCTCTCTATTTAACCTTTCTTATGTAATTTATCACCATTTATTATAACATTCTCTTGATTTTGTGTTTTTTTTAAAAGTATAAATCAGGTATTTTCCTATATTTAATTTATTGGTCATGTAAATATTCATAAAAGCCCATATTAAAGTTGAGGGTTATTATATCAGAAACAGAGAAAACCAAAGAAAAAGTGACTTTTTCAGTTAAATCTCTCATTAACTGAACATAAACCCAGTGTGTCCATCCACTGTCACTGATCCAACTCCATGGGTTTTACTGGTGAAACAATGTTGTAGAAGATGACGGTGTTTCCATGGTAACTACGGAGCCTCTGAATGTCCATATCTGATGACCATGAAAAGATGACAAACTGTATTTTACACCGATTATTTACCTGTATTGATAGGATTAGTGGATCAGCAGGTGTTAAACAGTTTAGATCAGTAGATGGTTTTGGTTGACGGTGGATGTTTGGGTCTTTAGGGGTTAAAGGTGTTAAAAGGTGTGAGTGCTGTTGTTTTTTTTTGTGTGTTCAAAGTTCAGTTTTTCTAAAAGTTACGCAATCCAATATGGCCACCACCCTGTGATGTCACAATATGCAAATTAGATGAGTAAATTTACTCCCATCATAAACTTTGGGTCATACCCAATATTTTTCTCATTTACAGTATGACTTTACCTCTAACCACTTTCAAGATACAGCTTTTTAAAATATTGATATCAAAATTGAATATTTAAAAAAAAGAAAAACAAGAAACTCTGGAACCTAAAGGGTTAATAAATATTAGCATTTTGCAATGAAGAAAAAAGTCTGATATATGAAACAGATTATCACTGAAGTTCACTGTCAGTTAAACACTTACCAAATGTTTTGTTGTTTTACTTTATTTTATTAATGTGTATGATGATGCTGAAAGAAAAGGGCATAGTAGCATAGTAACAGCTGTGTGTGCAATTTGATATATTTTTAAATATGGCTATTTTATAGTAAAATGTTCTGCTGCTTGGGGAGTGTCATGTTCTGACCAGAAAACAAAGCAAAACCACAACAACCATCTGTTTTTATTTTTTAACTTTCAACCCAAAAAACACCCCCCCCCCCAAAAAAAAAACAAAACATCCTTTAACCTGAAATAAAAATAACATTGACTAGGATATTTATGTGTATCATCTGATATGAACATTTCAGTAACGTCGTGATAATATTTCTGGCCATACTTCTGTATTTGATACATAACAAAGAGAAGTAATGAGGTCTGTTCTCCCTGTGTCACCCGACATTGCTGTGGCTGCGGGTCATTTTACATGTGGCGATATTTGTGTTGTGACTAATCTACTTAAAGCTGTGTAATGAAATTAGCCTTCACTGCCCAGATTTTATTTGCAAACATCAAGCTGAGAAAATATTCTTATCCGTGCATGGGTTATGTAATGGAAACTATGTCGTCTGTGGGATTTGAGCGTGTGTTTTTAAAGGCCTGACCTCTGGTATGTTCACAAAAATAAAATATTGGGACTCTTTTTGTGCAGTGAACGCTACATGTTCCAGGAGTTCTTGAAGACACACAGTACATGTGTGACTCTGGACACTCATGGTGACAGCAGATAAACGATGAAGCGACGTTACAGCTGTGTGTTCCCAAACTCCCCAAAACACTGGAAACACACACTTTAACAAGGTGTGAGTGTGTGTGTGTGTGTGTGTGAGTGTGAGTGTGTGTGTGTGTGTGTGTGTGTGTGAGTGTGAGTGTGTGTGTGTGTGTGTGTGTGTGTGTGTGTGTGTGTGTGTGTGTGTGTGTGTGTGTGTGTGTG
>JAPQRQ010000015.1:13408382-13427122 GCA_037367365.1 Apogon talboti | reverse complement strand
TTTCCACCCCCACCCCCACCCCCCCGTAAACCCACCCCCCTGTGAAAATTCTCCTAAGTTGGAGCCAAGAGATGTCTGTTGGGATTTTAAAAGTAGGGAACAGAGACGTTAGATCAGATTAAGTCACTCCACGTGCCTAATGGGCTGTTACATAGGTCTGACACACACCATTACCCACCATTTACACCTCATGGGCGCAGATGGGAGCGCAGAGACAGTGGGTGCTTATCTTCAGTTTACATGCATGCGTATGGGGTGATGGGAGTTACATATTACAAGTTAAAAAAAAGTGATAAGTAACATTAACTATTTTAGTTACTTTGTGGAAGTAATGGTAGTTTGATTGCTTTTCTAACAAATCTTTTATATTTGGGGTGAAAAAAGAAAAAAGCTGAACCAAAACCACAAATTTTACCCAGATGACGTCGACATTAATTATTGTCAAACTTTCTTGATTGACAGTTTTTCATTTTCAAATGATTAGTTTCACGGGTTAAAAATTCAATGTGACTATCTTACTTTGAAAAAGGTTCAATAAAGGTGAAGTCATTAATTAAAACCAGGCGATGGGAACTTTTTTAATGTTGGATTTTATTAAAAGTTCTTCAAAATAACTTCAGTTAATTAATATTTTTGATTTTAAAGCACATTCGACAAATGTAATCACAAGTATGTAGACCACAAACAATTTTGACTGCAGTAAAGGAAAAATGTGACCGTAACCTCAGTCCAAGTCCACAGCGAGGTCAACTGGATGCTGAGTGCTTATTGACGCTGGTTTATGCATGCCTCGTTTTCAAGACCTCTTTTTCATTTATGGAAAATCCTGAGGTCAAAATACTCGGCTGAGGCAATGCACCTTGACTAGATTTGTGAAAACTGGCATTCAGCAAATTCAGACAACTGAGCAAGAAGACTTTAGTGTGTGTGTGTGTGTGTGTGTGCGTGCGTGTGTGTGTGTGTGTGTGTGCGTGCATGTGTGTGTATACCTATAGAGATAGGTCTTATAAGTCATCCTACCCTTGACAGTGTTACACTCAAATGTATTCTAATGGCTGGACATGCCATTTGAAAAGGCAACAACATTAATAGTATATTCTTTCATAGATAAGTCAATAATAACACCAGCAGTCTGGTGAAGCCTGGCTGACTGATTTGGACATCAGCTTTTATCACATACACATATGAAGACCCTTCACAGATGTAATCCTCTGTCTAATCTCAAACACGCACAATCTACAACATTTTGGAAATGATGGTAAATCACACACTGGATGATGTTATTAAGATTATGATGCCAGATGGAGAACACCTCCCATGCTTTCACACACATGCAGATGTAAACAAATGAGACGGTGCAGTGTGACGTCACAGTAGGAAAGAAAACAACACCAAACCAAAGCTGAAGGTTGACTGAGTCTGAGTGAGGTGATGCAGTCAGCACCTGAGCTGTCACTGAGCAATAATCTGCTTAAAGTTGGTCTGGTTAGCCTCAAGGGTTACAATATTTACAGTTGCTTGGCAACACCAGTGTTGTCTCTCTAATTGGCTGTTGTTGTGCTGATGTAATAATCCAGATTTCATCTCCTACATATCAGATCATTTTGAAACGGAGGATATTGGCCCTGACCTAATTCAGTTCATTTATTCACTTCAGTGAAGGCGGGGTACACCCTGGACCTGTCACCAGCTCATCACAGGGCTGACATGTAAACAGCACTATCACATTCACACATACCAGTTAACATATGACGCCTTTGGATGGCAGGAGAACCCACACAGACATGGGGAGAACATGCAGACTCCACACACAAAGGTCCTCCCACCTGGACCCAGAACCTTTTACAGCTGTCAAATGTAGTCGAGTAAAAAATGTAATATGTGATAAAGCAGATGGTAATACATGATCATGACATAGTTGAAGTACTTGAGTTAAAGTATTTAGTTACATTTCACCACAGAAAACAGAGGTTAGCTTACATGTTGATCTCAGTTGGACATTTTCATTGCAGCCGCTGTAATGGAATGTATTTATGTGTTTCACTTCTCACGAAACTTTTTTTTAAACATTTCCATGTGTTTCTGAGGTGCATTCAAGAATAATTCTAAGCATTTTATAGGATTTAAAGAAATTTTATGACAAATGAATCAATTTAAGCAAAGAATCCATTTATGTCATTCCTAAAACTTTTGGCCACGGGTGTAGAGCCAATCAGAATGCATATTTATCTCACCAAGTCAGATCAAGGCCTTCAAACAGTATATGTAGAGCAAACCCAACAGGTGGAACAGTGGCTTTTACAGAAAACCCCTGACAGAACTAAGTCCAGGTAGGCGGCCATCTGCCCGGACCAGCTGGGGTTAGTGGACGGAGGGCAGAGAGAAAGAACAACAAACAGACACTGGACAGGGTGGAGTCCAGAACCAGAGACACCTGGAGGTACCAGGTATGAACAGACGTATGAATGTATGAACGGTTCATCTCACATTATCACAAATCATCTGTGAAGAACATGTGACTCAACGAGGATTAGGAAGCTCATTTCTTCCTCTTCTAAAGCCTTTTTTTTTTTGCAGTAATGAAATTCAATAGCAAGAATTTTGCAGTTTAACTTATGCTACTTTTATGTAAGTTCCCACGTTATTTTTTCTCATGATTTAACCTTTACTTAAGTGATTTATCATCATTTATTAAAATATTATCCTACGCATTTTGTATTTTGCACCTATTTTTAATTCCTATACTAAATTTAGATGCTCATTAAAAGTATATATATTAAGTATATTCAAAAGTTATTACATCAAGCGCGTCTGGACGTCCAAATGGGTCATATGTGATGACCATGAAAAGATGAGAAACTGCATCTTAATTCAATTATTTCCATGTATTGATAGGATTAGTGGATCAATAGGCATTAAACATTTTAGATCAGTACATGCTTTTGGTCTCCAGTGGATGTTCTTGTTCGTGGGTCTTTAGGGGTTAATTACGTTACAACATTGCCTGTCACTTCCAAAACTGTAAACGAAATACAGTGACAACCAGAGACAAAAAAATCTGTGTGTGTGCAGAGACAGAGAAGAGATGTGTGCGTGATAGCTCTTGAACTGGATGGGTGGGCGTGCTGAGGTAAAAAGCAGACTTTATTGGATAATTAAGAGGAGCTGAGTCGCTCTCATTACCGTGCTGCTGCTCACCCCCTTGTTGGCCTCAGATACTGACAGAGTAGGGGGAAAAAAGGACTCAAACAAAGACTCCACAAGAAGAACCACCCTTCTGCCACAGTTTGTTTTCAGCCTACCCATTCACTTCCTAAACTAAGCCTCTCTTCCTCTTTGGATCATAACATTGTCCCACTCTGTATCGCTGTTGAGCAGAGCTGTCCACACAGGCAGTGGGATTTGCCCCCCCACAGCTCCGAGTTCACTTTGCAGTTGGAGAACCCTTCACTCTGGACGGAATGGAATAGATGGAGTTTAAAGGTGCAGCTGGGTTGTCAGAGCGGATCCCTTATGTGGTAAATCTTTACAGGAGAAAATATCCAGGAGAGTACTGGGGAACTTAAAGTTGTCTTTGAAGCTATAAACAGCAAATCTGACAGGCCAGGTTGTCTGTTCGAGACTTATTTCAAGAAAAAGGGTGTAACATAAAAAGGGGTAGAGTGGAAAAAAAAAAAAAAGAGTGTCTGTCTTCACTTGTGGAGGTGGCAGCTGGATCGTGTTAGCGCGTCGGAGTGCGTTATCGCCGGGACACAACAAAAAGCAGGCGCGCAGAGCCTTCTCCAAGCTAACCGCTGCCTTTACGTTAAAGACAGGCTTTGGCGTCTTAGCCATGAACCGCGGGCCCCGGAGACCAAACACAGGCTGACAAACCCGAGTTCTGCAGTGTCCCACTGTCTCGAACTGGTCTGCTGGAACAGAACGCCTGGGCTTTGTCATCCCACGAGGCTGTACGCAGGAGGGAAATGAATACTGTTGAATAGGAAAAGGTATAGAAGCTGAAAGGTCCGGTTAAATGCCTCTGTGGGGACGGAGTAAAAGATACGTTTAAGGAAATGAACACAATAAGAACAATGAGGGATGGGAATCAAAGGGACTCTGAAGCGGGTTTTCCACGGCATCATTTGAAATGACATCTAAATCTCCGGATAGTGATAGAAGATTGTAGATGAAGGGATTTGCAGAACTCTGTAGAAGACGCAGAACCACAAATGAAGCACTCTGTTTATTGTGTGCCTCCCAAAAAAACAAAAAAAAGCTGATTTTCATTAGAGTGCAGCTGATTTGTTTTATATTTTTATGTCTCTGTTATGTTAATCTACACCTCAAAAGGACCTAAAACCAAATAGTGAAGGACATTTTTGATTTAAAACAAAACTGGAACAAAATGCTCAAGGTTAAATCTGGAAGGACTTATTTATTTTCACCCTGATAGAATTTCACGGGTCCCGGTCCTTTCTGCTCCCACAGTATCATTTTCAGAATTCATTCAGACCATTGAACTTATTTCACATAAAGTTGAGACTGCACTTGTGAGGGGAAGAACTTTTTGATAACCATGCACAGTATGCAGCAGGAAAGTAAAATCGCCTGCACATCCTGAGGTTGTAGTAAAAAAGAAAAATGAATAAGAGATGGACAGTTTCACACAGGCATTTTTCTGCGTTGGGAAATCACTTTCAGGTACTTTAACACACAGAGGCACTTAGTGACCTGGATGAGCCTGTTGGAAGTGTGTTTGAGCTTTAACAACTCATACATGGATCCTCTTATTTAGTGACATGTAACTGTCCACACCGAATCACCAGTAAACCTCCTAGGACCCTCTGTCCACGTATGAGGACAAGAAATTCACAGCTTTCTACAAAAAAAAAGAAACAACTGTCCTCCGCAAATGACATTCCATAAATGTTTTTAAGAATGCATCTGAAAAAACTGTTGCATCATGATGTTTACAATATAAGCAATTATTGAATAAAAAAAAAGCCAAAACTCTAAAACCTGTGCTCCTGGGTCTGAGGGGGTTAATGATGCTAAAGTGACAGGATACACGAGACTGTTGTGGTAAAATTACTGAATAAGGATTAAAAAATGAGGTTTGGGTGGATATGTTGGGATAACAAAGGTTACTTATGAGTCATGTTCATGTGCAGTGTTGAAAGTCAGGCGTTACAAAAGTAATGCATTACAGTAACAGATTACTTTTGTTGCCAAAAACATGTTAGTAACTTTCAGTTGAAGAACAGCAGTCTGTTATCCAGATTCACTTAAGTATCCATGGTCCGAAGCTGCATCGACAACAATGTTTTCATTTAGAAAGCTGTTTTAATTGGAATCAGTACAATCCTTCTGAAAAGCAAGACGTAATGCAGAATTAAACATCAGCTAAAAGAACAGAGTCACCTGTAAATCTGTATCCATGTTGAATTAAGAGCTGGTACTCGGAGGTAAGGTCTTGTTTTCCTGCTGTAAAGGTCATATGAAAAATGATGGATAATAGCCAACAAGCAAATATGTCATGCATTCTAAACCTCTGCAGTTTTGTCCACCCACAACGCCAGAATTCACCAGCAGCATCTCAAAACACACTAAAATGAGAAGAAAATGGGTAGTTTGGACGCTAGGTGTAAAATATTACAGAATTTAAAATGAAAATGCATTAATGTAGACATGGCCTACACAAAAAAACTTGATTATAGAAGCGTCACAGCTTTTATTTAATAGGGAACATTTATGTTTGTACATGTTGTTGTGTCATCCCTTCTGGCGCCAACATTGGTTCGGGTCAAAGTGTTGGACCAGACAGTGTGTGGGTTCTTTTCCTCTCCGCTTGAATCAGCTCAGACAAAGGGGATCAGCAGAATAAGTCCTGATTAGAGGCTGAATCTGATTAATCCCTTTGCCCAATCACAGGTGATTTGGGATTACAGGTTCCAGAGTCCAGATTTGTATCCCAATCAGGGGTTGCACAATGAATACAGCGATGTTAGAGGTGAGAAGCAGAGTGAAGGTGTTTGCCAATGAGCAGTGACTGCAGTAACATGAAAAGCATCCAGTTTAACCCTTTAACCCCTGAGGCATTATTCCAGGTAAACATGCTGCTGTGAATCTGCGTCTGTTTCAGGTTCATAAAAGCTGCTGTGAGTTTGTGTGTGTGTTCCTGTTCTTCAGTGGTTTTGTTTTACTGTGTGTTTTAGGTCAAAACAGGTGGAATAACAGAAAAAGACAAAGAGAGGAAGTGAAGTTTGACAGGTTTGGACTGAATAAGACACTCAGAATGGACACCAATAAAAGATTTAGGATGTTGAACATGAACTGTGAACTGGAACACACTGAACAACAAGTGTTTGAATTTAGGCCCAGTAGTTTTTGTTTTGGGCTCTTTTTTTTCTAAATCAGTCCAGCTGCTTTTTGGCTCCTGGTTGAACTCCAAAAAGCAGTTAAATGGTTAAATCTTGGTAAAAACAGGAAAAAAAATTAGAGGAAAGTCACCACAACACTGCAAATAACAGGAAACACAAACAAAAAAAAAAACACGAGGAAAACGGTGTAAAAAAAAAAAAAAAGCCCAAACAGTCTATTTCTGTAGCGAGTTGCTCTCACTCACTCCCCATTCCACAGGCGGCAGGGGGTGCACTGAGCATGCTCAGATGTCTATGGAAAGAATGAGGTCTATTCTATCAGAACGTTTTGACATTTTTCCTATGGAGCAAACGTTTACATTTTGTGAATATTTAAAATAAATCAAACATTCAGACGCTCACCACAGACACATCAGGGGTTAAAGGGTTAATGTGGAGGCCAGTCACAGAGATGATTGTACTGTTTTGTTTTTTTTTTGGCGTGATGGACAGATTATCTCTCCGTCCCTTTTGGCCCACTCCCAACGCTCCAAAGTAAGTTGTCATTTCAGTGTCCCTGTCACAGACAGCAGGTTGACGCTTGTGTGTGTTTTTGTGTTCATGTATTTCTGTTTGCATTAGTGTATCGTCTCCACCGCAGTACTGAAACGCTGTCCAGGTCCCAGGCGATGCTTCGAGCTTGATGAAGAAATCTGGGAGGAAAAAGAAACATGATAATAAATGTGTTTATGCTCCAGAGACAGCCATCTACTTAATTGCTCGGGAGCCTGTTTGTGCAGAGAGACAGGGAAAAATGTCCACTTGAATGTATTTTCAATGTGTAGCTAAACATATGAGTGCAAACAATGGTAGTACGATTGCAGAATAATGGCTTCATTTGCTTATGTTTTTAAATATTTAATATAGAAATTGTAGGAGTAAACAGCAGAATGGATGAGGGGGAGGAAATCCTGGACTGTGCGAGTTTAGACGACATTACAGAGATATTAAAAATAGAAAACCAAAATACATGTAAGATGTGATGCTTATGTTGTGAAGAGGAGACATTCATAATCTCAACTGGAATTATTCCTGCTATCGAGGCAATAGAAGTAATTACTCCAGATGACTAATGACAGCTATGGGTTAACTGGACACTTAATGCCATGACATTAACATTACATTTTTTTCAATTAGCATTACAGGATTAACTGCAACTAAAGGACCAATTTTAATCAATGCAGCAGGTAAGTTACAGAACCACTGATGGACAAAGTAATTTTAATAATTATTATTTTTTTTTGCTTTTCTCTGCCAGTGTGTCTGTCTGTCTGTCTGTTTTTTATTTTTTTAATTTTTTTTTCTGTCTGGGTGTCTGAAGGTTGTCTTTGGTTCTGTCATAGTGAATTAATGAGATCGTCTCATTTTGTAAGTATGTAACTGTATTGTTGTCCTATTAAAAAAAAATCTAAAATAAAAGAAAAATAAAACCAATGCTGTGAAATGATCACTCCACTTACATGGTCATTGTAGGTCTTTTCATACCTGAGCCAGACTTCGAAGTTACTGTATGTTCATTTAATGAACATTAAAATACATGGGCAAAGATGATCTCATGAAGCAAAGTGATATTTCCATCAAGTAAAAGAGCGAAAAGAGACATCTAAATAGAAAGACAAACTGTACTCATGGATTTTCCCTCGTGGATGTTGTGATTTGTAACGTGCATGTGTCAACAGCTAAAACACAATAATAGTTGAAAGTCAATGAACCTCAATACCAGTGGTAAAACTGACAGTGCACTGATAAATTTTAGGTTTTGTCTATATACTGCATGAACAAGGAAATAAATAACACAAAGCAATAGTACATCAGAGAATGAGATGACAAACTAAATACATGTACAACTCCAGGACTGAAGGCGTTCCTGTTGTTTTGGTTTGTTCCAATCTGTGGCGTATCATTGTCTTTGACCTCATCTTTGTTTGTTTTTGTCAGGATGTAGTTGTCCGGCATATTGAATGCATGACCGCACAAAGGAGCTTCTTTAATGACAACCAAAGGGAGGGTAACCTAATAATCAGAGTGGACTATGTGGTTGACTAACATGCTTCCCACAAAGCAGACTCATTACCCCGACCATCATATGATAAAGATGACCTAATGGGAGGACATTTCTTGCTAATACTGCACAAACTTTTTTCCCATGAACTATCAGTACTGACTTCATTTGACAGGAAGATTTGAGGTTGGAAGGACATTCTTGCACTCGGAGACAATTACAGTATGTTTTAATAGGAATAGATCAGAATTTGCTTCCGCGGCGTCTCTGAGAAGACACAAACAGTGGTGGTGGGAAGGCTGTGCTGTGTCACAGCGAGCTCTGAATAAAGGACTGTAATAAAGACTTGTGTAGCTTGTAACAGCGTTCTGAAAGGAAGCAACAATTTTAAGCAACACTTGTTAGCACAGCTGTGTGGCTGTCTGATCCAAGCTCTCATTATTTACACGCTTTTCTGCAGTAAAAGAAGCAACAATGAAGAAATGAAGCGAATTTTTCAAAATGCAGGCTTTTTCATAACAGGAAGCAATTTCCCTTGATTTCGCTCTTTCATGGCATAAGACAGCTTTGGCACGCTCTCTGTGTTAATAGAGTTGTAAAAATGTTGCAGTTTGGCAGAGATTTTGTGAGATTTTCATACTGCGGTTTTAGGCTGGTATTAAAATGAGATGCATGGTGGTGTGTGAGAGCAGTTGTTGACGGGGAGCCATTTTCAGTTGCTTTGTTGACACCACATAATCGGTATCACTCTCCCATCATTAAAACACAATTTGTCTGTTTTATTATTAAATTATAAACTGTTCTATACTCCTGTTTTGAAGCCCTGATGACATGGCCATCTTGGTTTTTATTGGAGACATTACTGGTCATATTTGGCCATAATTGGAGCATGGAGCTGGAGGAGACTATGGGATGGAAATCACCAAGTTAATACCATACTGAAAACTCCAAACACACCAAATGCCATTGTTACTGTAAGGTGTAACACAAATAATACTAACCAGGCTGATTAGCAATCTAGATGCCCAACCCTATAATCTAATACACATGGATGCTAACTTTAGCTAATGTAGCAACGTTTGGGTACAAACAGTATTTGTAATGACATTCTGGTAAACTTAATAAACGTAGACCTGGCTGTCAGGCATCATGACGCTTCACTGGAGAGTCATTTCCTGTGTCCATGTCACATGGGTCATTCCACTGTCCTGTCCCCTTAAAAACAATGGGAGTAGCGAAAGGGATTAACAGATGTCGATCAATTTAAAGTCACCCAAACAAATACTGAACCCATTTTTCAGAGAACACATATGTTCTAAAAATGAAGATGACATGTTTGACGCCCAGATCAGAAGAAAATGGACTTTGTTTGTCTCTTCTCTCCAGATCCTGCAGCACAAATCCTATCTGAAGAAAGTAAAAACAGATGTGAAAAGGAGAATTATGATTATGCTAGAAATAATCCAGGTTAATCATAAATAATACCATATTAGTCTACTGAAGTGACAGGAAGTGTGATGTGTCATGTCATTGCTCAACCCTACAGTGCATCATTGGATCTTTGACTGTATTATAATATATAATGTTTCTACTACGCTGTGCTTATGTTTGCGTCTACTGCAAGGCACTGTTTTGGCACTTTTCCATTACCCTTTTAACCCAAAAACAATAATAAAACGTGGATGACTTCATGAAGGAGCGTGGGATCATGTCTTGGGTGTTGTTTTTACCACCGTTGCTGATGGAAATCTGTCATAACTGAGGCAGAAGTCATTTACAGTCATCTTCACGTGACATAATGTATGAAAGTTTTATCCTCATTTAAGACATTGAGTGGTTTATATTCACGTTATACTATTTCATTCAAATTACACAGCCTCAAATAACATTGGTACGGATATAATACCATTGGAATAATATGAATGTTGCAGAATATAACTTTAAATACTGGTAATTTCTTGCCTCTCACACTCAGACAAATCTAAAAAAAACCAAAAACCTGTTTAATAGCATTGGCAGAAAACGTCTTAAGTCAAACTGCAGCATTGTTGTATATTGTGACAGCTATCAGTGGGGAACTGTTACCTCTGGCTCTTTGACAATCTGTTTTCCTCTGTGTCATTGATGAATGGTGGTTTGGAGACAGTCCTCTCCCTTTGAGTTAAGAGACTGACAGACTTTATCTGCTTTTTGACAGCTCAAAATTTCAGGCCATTACACGCCATTCCTTTCAGAAAAGCTTGAGGTAACTTCACGAAGTCTGTTTGATGCCATAAATATAAATGCACCGCCTGACAACAAGATGGACCCACAAACGAAACGGTACACTCCCATGAGATCAAGAGAATGCATCTTTATCTTTGAAACTCTGATTTCTGTAGTTTAAGGTTCAATTTAGTCTTTATTGTCCGTTTAATCCTGCAGCAAGGGTCCACATGATGACAAAACCACACACCATCAGCCACGACAGGACTAGTACAAGGACATAGATATTCATAGCATATAAAAACACATTAAAAGTTTGGAGCTTCTCTAAGGAACACTGTGAGCTTGGACAAAACAGACTCAAATTCATTAGGTTTTTCCTCTCATTACAAACACTTGTAGTGACTCAGTTGAAACAGATATAAAGAAAAATGCTTTTGGCTTGTGTAAGCGTTGTTACAGCTCTAAGCTTGAGCTCACCCAGCTTCCAATCAGTAACCATCATCTGGCCATCTGTCAGTGTTGACGGTGTCCCATATTGTGGCCTGTATGTAGCAGATTTTAATTTCATACTTCTGAATGAGGCTGCACACATTAGCCTGTCACGCGGCTAAAATGGCCGACCAGTGATGAATCACTTGTCAATTAGTCTTTAGAGACCAGATGGAGTCCACTACTGCACAAACCTATCACACGGAACTAAAAAGAAATAAAGTCAAAAGAAAAATAAATAATTAGTGTTAATTAGCCTTGTTTTTTTTCCTTGGAGATTGGAGGCAAACATAAATGTGCACCAGTAAGATGCCTGCAGCAGTTGTGAAGACAATTCACATTTTTCTGTGTTTTTAATTGGCCTCCTCCGACTTGGGCAGAGTTTCAGCTAAAACTTCTCAATTGAATAAGTTCCTGCTTCAAGACTTATTAACCAAATTATTCTCCAGGTCTCTGAGAGGTTGAAGCGCATGTGTGGTTGTGCATTATTCCGTTGTTATGATCCCATCCTCGTAGGGAAGTCCAGTTCTTGGTGTACTGGCCGACTAACCTCATCTCATTTACTGGTATCTCATGCAAATAATGTCAAAGGGTGAGCTGATATCAGAGCATCTGCAGCTTTCAGTTGTCTATGTTTCACCCTACCATTCATTTACCAGTGGCTGTTTTTATACGAATAATTAGATAAGAAAGAGAAATGTTAATATAGAACATGAGCAAAGAGCACTATTTATTAGCCCCAAATGGACTGCATTATAAATTCCAATTTTGCAGATACATTAGTAATTTCTTGTTCCCTGGTTGTAAAACAATGAATAAAATTCAATTTATTTAAATAGTGTTCTTTTTCTTGTTCTTCTTTTCTTTGTTACTTTTCCCTAATGAATTTTCTGTTATGAACATCACCATAAAAATGTGCTGCAACAAAATGAAAGAGATTTTCAGATCAAACTGCATTATTACTGAAGCGAAAGGTGACCATGTGCACACTGGGAACACTGATAACTACACTACTACTGTGACTCAACATCTGAAACATGCACTAATTTAAATACGTTATTAAAAGAAAAAAAAAAGTGGCTGAAAACAATATTGTCTGTCCACCATGAGATTCTTTGATGAGATGAAAACTTGAAACTACGTGCAAAGTCGTCAGTGGAAACATTCTGAAAAAATAATTTTAGTTTACACCGATACAATGAGACAGTATAAACAAACAAACAAACAAAAAACAGCCAGAAATTAGACATAATGCAGAACTTATTTTCCTGGTTAAATGAAGACAATCTCAATAAATACAAGTTTTTAGTGAAGTTTTTATTGTCAGAAACAACTGTAAATGTCCATAATGAAGCTTTTGGAGATTGCAGAAATAAAGTTTCAACTATTTTCCATCTGCTCAAACATGCTTTTTAGTCTTGATCATTAAGTATGCATATTACGGCTTCGTTTTTTTTGTTATTTCCTGGCGTTTTTTGGCCTGTGTGAAAGCCTCTGAAACAGTTCCTTTCTGTTTGTAATGGAGGCCCACACTGCTGCTGTAAAGTGTTACATAGTGTCGGAAACCTCAGGATCTCAGCTTCCTGATGGCGTTTGGATTTTGTGGATGAAGTTCAGGAGTTACAGTTACCTGAATGCTGTAAAGTGCAAAATGCGGCGCCGGAGAGACTGCAGTTGTTAAAGGGTTAAAAGAAAGACTACACACCCTCTACTCATGTGTACACTATTTGGACAATAAACTGATTGATTCATTGGCTCTCAAAATTAGTGCATTTTCACATAAAAAGGTGAGCCCAGCAAAATGAAAACACCTCAAAGACCTAAACAGTCTAAATGTTCATAAAAACTCACCATTTACAGTATGTAGTGTCTACCTATTGGTTTTTTAGAAGTGAGTTGGCCATTTTCAAGATAGCAAAATGGAAGAGGCAACCAAAATAAAAGGGCCCTTGTTGGGTTTATTCCAACAGACTACTTCCTGTGAGTAAGAATGGCTGTAACCATTTATACGGAAATGAAGGGACTATCATTGAGACACGAGGAAACCATGAATCTTTATTGTCATTCCATAGTCACGTGGTGGATCGCGCATCCGCTGGTTGACCAACTGCGTGTCACCGGCATCTATATCAGCAGGGTCTCTTACCTGCTCCGGCCTTTCCGTTTCCTCTGACGTCACCCGCCGTTGCAGCAGAGCCACCGAACGCGAGGGCGAGGATGTCATTCCAGTCATCTTTGTTGGGATTCAAAGCTCAGTGTTTAGGAGCCCTTCGTTGCACGCCGAGGCGGTGAGTTAGTACAAACATCTGTCATAAAATGGTGGAATCATACCCTTAACTGACCGGCGGCTGTTTACAGTTGGGAGCAGGACGTGTTCCGTGCTCTGTGGCGCAATCCCCTTCACTTGTGGCATATCGGTGAGTAGCTCCATGTGAGATTAAAAGTAATTTATGGCGTTGTAGGTCTGCGGTGGCGTTTTGGGGCGACATGTTTTAATGGATCAAACTCTGGTGAACAGTTTCTGTGGGTGCGCAAAGCGTGCCGTGCGCAAAGTACGCACTGTAGCGTGGTATGTATTTACCCATTAGGAATAGTTTTCAGTTTAATCACAGTTTAACCATTAAGTTATGCTATTTAACACAGGACTTGAGGACCGACGAGCCTCCTCTTCTCTATACCCTTTAATTTGGGTTCGTGGATCCGGTTCTGACGCCTTATCCTCCTGGGGGCGGGGGTCCGGGCTGATACGCCTGGGTTCGGGATCCGTCGGGACCCGCAGCCCAAATCCATTCTATCCATCGTCTCAGGAGACCGTAGACTCCTCCAAAATCCTCCGGTGTGGCCTCAAGGCGCTCCATTACTCCCCTGGTGGGTCCATCCTCACCATCACCTGGACCGCCCGTGCGTAAAAGAACCACTGTCCACAGTTTCGGTTTCGTCGCTGTGGTGCATTTAGGGACAATTGGAAAATTGTAATTGCGCTGAAATTGTTGTTGTTTTATTATTATTATTATTGAGTGTGGTTTGAATGAATGGATGTGTTTTAAGAGAAGAGAAACTATTTTCCTATGTCAATACAACAAATAAAGATGCTCTATTTTTCATAGTTTGGTCTACTGTCCCTTCAGTCACTTACCTGTGTGGGCTACATTGAGGTCTGGTAGTGTTTCCCTGGTCTCCATCCCAGGGTGGCGTTGTAAACTTGGGTTACCACAACCTTGGGGTTAGTAATAGGCTAAATGGTAAAGCCTTTACACCCCCGACGGTCACGACAGTCATGCTTTGTACAGTACTCCAATTTCATTACAGTACTCCAATTTCATTGGAGTACTGTCTCACATCGGTGCAAAAATAAAGACAAACAATAATCACAAAAGATACAGAATGAAATGTATTCAGAATAAAATGTATAATATGTGCAGCAACAAGTAATACACAGCTGCTTTGACACGTCTGTCCCTACTGACCCTTGAGTGATGCGAATGCTCTTATGAAATGTCATAATTCTTTATTTATTAGTTTGGTTTAGTTTTAATGGGTAGCCTATAGTTCTGAACTTTACACCCATCCTGTGTTCTTACTATTTACAAATTAAGCTCTGACATCTTTTTAATCCACTAGTTACAAAACCTAGTCCCATAAGTCAGTGAGTTCAAGTAACTCACAATGTGCATGCCAGTCACCGTTTTTAATGAATATGCTGTGGCTAAACACGGACACGGACATTTTGACATGTGAAACAATGACCAAAGATTTCTGCCTTTCAATTGTAATTAACCTCTGCCTGTGACATTCACAAGTCAAACAAGAGAAGTGAAGAGAAAGTATTTTTCCAGCACTTTGATGACTCGACACAGCGTGGGCGGACTGATTTTGATGGATTTCAGCGGATAAATTGAAGTGCTTATGCTGTTACTGATGATTGAGTCTCTGGCTGCTTTTTTTGCAGACATTGTCCCCTGCTGAGTTGGCTTTTAGTACTACACACACATACAGTTCACACACACATACGCACACACCTTGATATTCCACAGTGCTCAGAATACTGCTTCCAATCTAATTTCTGCAGATGTAGTGACCCATGAAATGGTGCCAAGTTGCTCTCTTCTCCTCAGCGGTATGTAAAAGCTGCAGATTGCCTCATTCAGCCTTCAATATTAACCCTTTGGCCACCTCTTAATACCTCAGAGTCCCAGTCACAATACCCCGAGCTGAGCCAAACACAGGTATTTTCCACAGCCAGTAATTTAGTTATGCGTATGCAAGCTGGTGTGCAAGCTTTAAAGATTTGAGAGAAATTTGCTGCCAGGTGAGTGTGTGTGTGTGTGTGTGTGTGTGTGTGTGTTTTCTCTATATATTTGTTTGTGGGTGCACTTGAGAAAAAGAAAGGTGTCCTCGTCTGGATGAGCGTGCAGGAGAGTGGGTGTCTGTAATGCTGCTGGTTTAGTTCAAAGATAAATACTGTATTGAGAAAGAGATAATCCTCTCTAGGGGGACTGGCTGTAACTCTCACTGCAACAACTACGGGGGAAAACTTTGTTAATGTTATCATCACGGCCACAAAAAAAAAAAACGGCAAATGTTCTTCAGTGAATCTGGAGGCTATCTCACCTGTCACTGTAGTAAGTACTATCTGAGAGATAAAGGGATTAGAGGATAGAAGAGGGAGATACTTGGGCAGATAAGGGTTGTATAAATACGGATTTGAGCAATCGCTGCTGATTTCTTTCAGAGTTTTGCCTTCCACGGCTCAGTAATATCAAGAACTGTCAGAGGTAACTCACGCCGCATCTCAAACAATGGACTGGTTCTTCATATAATAAACAATATCAAAGATGCAAGGGAGGTTTTACAGGCAGCAGTATGATCCAACTTTATGATCCAACTTTGAGAACTTGAAGCTTATGGAAAAACAGTAATTACAGCCTAACTCATGACATTTAAATGAGTTACCTTTAAGTGGCTCTAAGTAGTGTTTCTGAATTCAAATATTACAACATGACAAATTGAGTGTTGAGAATACAAAGGAATGAGGTCATGTAAAAGATGTAGTTGTACAGCTGTGCACTGGTTATGTACCGTCGGATGATGTGACCACTAGAGGGTGTAGTGAGTCATTCTCCCATGGTGATGAAAACTAATGCCACACTGGCTTTGACTAAAGTGTCAGAAAGTGATCAGATTGGATGAGAACCACTAGGAAACAACTTTTAGTCAAAGTGATAAAACCTAGAAGCACTGTTGAAATTAGTATTTCTTCTACACGGGTGAGTTTGATCACAAATATTATGAAGGTATAAAGTTATGTGATTATATTATATTTGCTAAAATTACTATTTGTTGATCCACAGTTTAGACTAAATTGTGACGGTTCTGACTTTGTTTGGATGATTCTAAGTAGATCTTTACTGTCCAGAAAAAAAAGAGGTGATTTGTAGTTTTACTGTGGATGTTTTCTGTATAAAAACTGTGCTAAGCTAACAGCGCTATAATGTAAACTATCAGCTGATATGACATGTGGAGATTATAAAGTGTAATACTTTGGTCAACTGTTAAAATAATTGAGCTTTTTTTTGATAAAGAAAACTAGATAATACAATAACCAATGAGTTTTATACTTTATTCAGTGAGTGATACAGTCTGTGGAATCGTCACATTGATTCATTGATGATGTTTAGAGACTGGAATAACAATACGGCATGTACCTCTTGAACATTCAGTATGTCATACTGGTCCTTTCTTCAAAGTGAAGTTGTTTCTGGCATTTAGCACCTCAGAAGAGCAAAGCTGTAACCCTTATATGGACATTCAACATGGAACATTGTTGACTGTTGATTAGTTGACTGCATATCTAAGCTAATGTTGCACACTGTTGTCACTGTAGAGGAGCAGAATAGAGGCAGTGACGAAGTTATGAAATAGCAAATGCAGAAAAAAAACACCTTGGAGTTAATTGTTTGCATTCCTTACAAAAACAAAGGGAGCTGGATTTGGGTTCCGATTTATTTTTGGAGCATCTAAATCATCAAAGTTTTATATAAAGTGTAATCAGCAGTGCAATGCTAATGAGTAATGTGAAAATTAGAGATGTCATTGCCATTCCTGTGCATTTTCTTAATTAATTGGATGTTAAATGACTCCCCAAGGACTTTCACATTTAGCAGTGTCTGATTTTCTCTCAGACTAAAGTCCAGACATCTCATGTGTGTGCAGCAAAATGCAACAAAGAACTCCATAAAATGAAGTGCGGAAGCCAACAGAGGCTTGTTCTGTTTAGTGGAAACCTTTGATGTCCAAACAGATAAGGGCTTCAAAGCCAAACATGACTTATTGTAAGTATTGTTGAGAGAAAGGGGGGGGGGGGATGTGCTCCACAATAAGAATGAGCCAAACATAAACCTAATCAGCATGCCAGTCCTCAGAGTGTGTGTGCAGCATACATTTATTTAGCATTCATGGCCTTTCGATCTGCTGAAGTGCTTTCATGGCCTCCAGCTTTAATTTTAATCATGTTTCAATTACTGCAAACTCATTGCATATGAAGTTTGTTTCATAAAACATGACTAAAATATCAGTGGACAACCAAAGTCCCGGCCTTAATGTATAGCTCAAAAAAGAAATCACTTACTGTAATGTGATTATCGCTTTGGGGGGATGTATCTTGGCTCACCCTCTGTGCGGAAGGTCACTGCTTTACAGTGAAGCTGCAAAACATGCAATAAACTAATGGGATAGTAATAAAAATTAATTAATTAAAATGGACCAAAAATTAACCGCAGGATGAGTAAATGCTTCACCATTACTGCCTTATAGAGTGAGTTTGTAATGAGTTTAAATGTGGCCCTGGGGAGTCTGAATAGAAGTGAATGAACAGGAGAGTGGTAATGATACATGACGCACACACTGGTGAAAGGAACGATAAG
The DNA here is from genome assembly GCA_037367365.1 of Apogon talboti. Lineage (NCBI taxonomy): Eukaryota > Metazoa > Chordata > Actinopteri > Kurtiformes > Apogonidae > Apogon > Apogon talboti. The sequence goes on along the minus strand of JAPQRQ010000015.1, from coordinate 13,409,099 downwards.
ATAGAGTGGAGATAAGAGGCAAAATGGAAAGAAAACAAATCCAGCAAGAGAAACAGATGGAGGCACGAAAATGAAATGAAGGGAGCAGATGCTGATCAATGCATGAGCTCCTGCAGCTTCTGGAGTCTTACTGCTTCCTGCCTCTAGTTGCAACACTGCTGGAGCAGCACTTTTCCCTCAGAATGAACAACAACAACATGTGGAGAACCAGACCAGAGAGATGATGGGCAGCGCCGAGGAGCACCAAATCAGACCTTTACATTACAAACACAATGTTGGTTTGTCATAATCTGAGACCGTACTGAAGTAATACAGTTCCCAGTGAAGTGAAAAGAGCTAAATACAAACATAATCCACCAAGACACATTAGCCTATTCTCCAGGAACATTCCCCTGGAACCTTTATGACCAGATATTTATTTACTTAGGTAAAAAAAAATTCCTGAATCTGTGTGGTTTGCGTTTCCACCACACCTCAGAGTTCCAGGAAATGTATTCAAATGAGACCCAGTTGTTTCAAGTTGCCAACTAGAAGTCTCTGCATTTCTTTTATGTATATTTGGCAAATACATTTGATGAGGTTCAGGCTCTTTTGAGGACAGACAGATTATTGCAAAGCAGTCATAGAAGTGAGATGAATATGCTTAAACCATGGGTGTGTCAAACTCATTTTAGTTCAAGGGACATATACAGCCTAATATGATCTAAAATACTATAT
>JAPQRQ010000015.1:13382319-13393893 GCA_037367365.1 Apogon talboti | reverse complement strand
CACACAGACAGACACACACACACACACACACACACATCTTCAGCTCTTCTGATAACTCTGCAGATGAGTTGGAAAGATGCTAATGAAACGATTTGAGAGCTTTAATGATGTTTAATGTTTTCTTTGTTTTTCAGTCTCACCCTATGGGGTTTAGCAGACTAATTTGTCAGAAATCACTTCAATTTGATGAATGCATGCTTTTGAGATTTGGTTATGAGCCAAATAGACAGCCTCATCTGACACGATAGAAAGCTATAAGACAAACATAACAAGTTTAGATTGTAAATAATGTGAGGAGATCAACTGCAAACTAGTGAGTGAAAGAAAATACTTTCTAAATATCTGTGGCAACATATTATACCCAATAATATACCCTGAGTAAATAAAATACAAGAACAAAGCTGGAATATTGCATGTACTCTGTTATGTAACCTGTTTCCACTTAAGAGTAAGTCAAGTCGTTGTCTCTCTGTGGCTTCAATAATGTATTTTATCTATGTAATGTTTTTTTCTCTTCTTTTTTCTTTTTTGATGTTTGTCTGTTTGTTTTTATCTTTATCTATTTAAGTCAGGTCATACAAGTGTTTTCTGCCTGAATCCCCACTGATCACATCTAAAAAGCTGTCACAGGAAACATAATAATCTATTTTATATGTACTATGTTTCATTCCTGAATACTGTAAAGTGTAAACTTGAAGCTCAGTGGCATTTACTGCACATAAAAAGTGTAAAAAGTCACTGATGAAGTAAGTAATTTAAGGAAATTTAATTAAATACTGGCTCAATAAAAGATAAATAAATAAATAAAAACAAAAACATTTATCAGTGGCTATTTTCAGCAGCATATTCCCATCCATTTGATGCTGAAGTCATTATGTATTGCAGGACAGTGATGTGGAACACAATAAACAACTACTGGGACTACTTTTGTGTGCACACAAATTACAGCACCATTGTTCCAAATAGGAAATTGGCATTTTTGGAATCAATTTAAGAGGTCAATGTAGCATTTTCTGATTATTCTAATAATTTTCACCAATTCCTCGGACATATATTCAGCATATTATGACTATGCATCTTAATTGACAATCTTAATATGACAGTTTGGGACACGTCTCCTCCTTTGACTCCTTAGTGTCAGCTCTCAGCAAAAACAAACAAAAAAATAAATAATAAATAAAGATTATGACTTTAAATGGGCTTTAAAGCCAAATATTAATAAAATAAAATATTAATTACAATATATTTGAAATAATGTAATGTAATCTAAATGTTTAATAAAGTATTTTTTTTATTATTGTGAAGTTTGATTTTCTTGATCACAGACTTAGATATCAGCGCATCAGTTAGATCTGAACAAATACTGTATCTCAACCTTGACATTTTCAAGGAAGTGACTGAAGTAATAATAAGGAAAGGCTGTGAACACTTGGTTGTTCAAATCAACACCAAAGGACTTTGGAAAAAAGTGTAAATTTACCACAAAGAAGCGAAATTCAGTTGAGTGTGATACTCAACGTGGGAGTGTTTTACACCAATTAAAACATGCATGACTGCCTTGAAACAGGGATGTTTTCATTTACCAATGAAACCGCTCAGTAGGAATAATGTCCTGTTGGAGTAAAAGTAAAGGATGGACTTTTTTTGTGCATATAAATGTAGTTTGTGGCTGTTTGTAAAGATGGAACACATCAGTGTATCAGTGCAGCTCATGTACAGTATGGGCAACAGTGGTGTTCTATGGCACAGATGTCATAGATCTGTTACAGTAGGGGTGTCAAACATATGGCCTGCGGACTAAAACCAGCCCACAAAAAGGTCCAATCCAGCCCACGGGATGGATTTGCAGAAAAATATATATTAAATAATGTATTTTTAAGCTCCAGATGCCTGTTACCAAATGTTTTGGGCTTCTGTAGATCCACTGAGATTTAATTTTTTGTAAGAATTTTCAGGTTGTTCACATTTTGTGTGAAAGGATAGTTTGTAAATGTGAACATTTTCATGATGTAATTGTACTTTTTTGCTCTAAAACAAAGAAAAAAGTTTCAATTGTCATTATTTATAGGTTATATTATTTTACTGGTCCGGTCCACTTGAGTTCACAGTGGTGTGTATGTGGCCCCTGAACAGCCTTATGCTGTTATAAGTCTGGAGTTGTTAACAACAGAATGCTGGGCCACTTTACTGACTTCCTGGATGTTCTTAAAAAATAAAAAATAAAAAAATCCATCCTTCCAAAAAACAGTCAAGTCGCCCTTCAACAACGAGCTATTTTGGTCTCTAATCAATCATTTTAATATTTCCCACAGTGCCATCGGGAACGGTGCTGTACTGTAACAGATGCTGCTCACCTGCACATGACGTATTAACAGTCCTCTTCAGTAAACTCGTGCAGATTAACAACTGCATATAACGTGGTGCAGCGCATACCACGACACGATAACACAGGGCTTTAGTGAGTTATCGCTGAGGAAACATATGTGAAGTATGCATATAAATTATACGGTCCTGCTCTTCAACTCCAGCAACGGCTTATGTAAACGTGAACCGTGGGCCATCGGGATCACGTGTAACTTCCAAATGTGGTAGTTAGAAAGCATCAGCAGCGTCATGATTCTTATAAACAATGCCATATGCAGAGGTTTTTTTTTATTACGATGTAGACAAAATGATTGATTAGTTGTGAAGATGCACAAACATGGCCTTCACACATGGACTCATATGATCATTAACCCTTTAAAGGGCACTCATAGAAATACTCTGACATTAAAAATATTAACCTTAGTGTGTTATCGGAGGACATAACAAGACTTTACTTTCTATTATTTTGTGAAATTAAAAAAAATAATAATGTTATTTTCATGTAGAAAACCAAGGTCAATGAAGTTACCATATTTGGTTCCTTACCTGTAAGTGGCAAGAAATGAATAAATAAATAAAAAAGACCAGAAGCAAATATTTAAAAAAACACTAGAAAAACACATGTAATGTCAAAGCAACATGTATTTGAGAACATGAAAGCATCACTTTTAGAACATTAGAACAACATAAATGCTGACACAAACACCAGTGATGTGCAGATCGATACTGAAATACTGATATCTCCGATACCAGATCTTTACACTCTAGAATCGATTCACAAATCAAAATATCAATACTTTACTTCGGTCATTTGAGGTAATGTATATCAGGAACACAGTGGGAAGCAGCCAAACTATTGGAATCTTGTCCAAATGATACGTGATTGGTGGGAACTATTTCTTCTTCCGCCTGGGTGCGTGTGTACTGCGTCACGCTGCTGTCAGTCAGCTCTGACTCACTCAGTCTGTACTGGTTTGGTGGCAAGAACATGAACCGACCTTCCCAGCCCTAAGCAGACGAGCTGTGAGATACCTGGGAATTACTGCCACTTCTGTACCGGCAGAGAGATTCTCTTCAAAGGCAGGAGAGGTTCTGAGCCAAAACCAGAACAGACTAAAGGGGAACACAGAACTGTTCCTGAACAAAAACTGCTGAATGAAGGAAAGTGTCAGTGTTGGATGTTTTTGTTGAAGTGTTACATGTTTCAGTATTTTCATGCTTCATGTTAACACGCTCATGCAACGTGAATTAATATGTTTAAATTTTATGATAGTTCTTAATAATGAAACAATAATTACTCTCATGTCTTGTATTCTTTATGAAGTTATGATTTTAAATACACTACTTTTTTTTAATTTTCCAGACATACATAAGTGTATTTGTACAAAGTATCGGTATGGGACCGGTATCGCCGATACCAGCCTGATCAGAAAGAAAATCCATGGTATCGAACATCACTAACAGACGCCTGTCCACATCCACATTAACCCTTTGAACATCATTAGTACCATTACTTCCTGGTACCTAACAGAGCAGGTACACTCACTGTCCATGCAGAGGTGGACCTTACAGACCCTGGAGACCACATTGGACCTGAGACTGGGGACTCACTGTAACGGTTGCTGTCAAAGTCTTGTAATGTGTGTGGAAATTACCACAAATAGTCACTTGCCGGATTAAGGGTTAAGACACGCCCACTATGCAAATTAAAGTTAGTATATAAACAGAGGCATGCCAACAAATCCTGAGCTTTTATATAAGCATTCAAAGTCACACTCATAGTTATGAAAGCACATAGTAGTGGTTATTTTCTGTTCAAAGAGGTCCTCAGGGAAATGTTTTCAGAGCAGCAGAGCGAGAGACACAGGGTTGAGAGACATAAAGACAAGATGAGAGAGAAGGAGAGGGAGCCTCAGCCACAGCTAATCTTTTTTTGCTACTGGAGTTCAGTGATGCAGAGGGCCAAACCGTCCGGCCTGCCAGCATTCGGCGGGATGATAAATCCAACTGGACGTCACAATTTGTTTACCAAAGCCCCTCTACCGCCGCCACTGAGGAAAAAGTCTGGGTGAAGGCGCACGAGAGACAAGAAGTAGCTGCGAGAGGACATTAAAGACTGAGCGAAAACAGAATAAATGAAGCATGTTCGCCATTCAGCTTCGATAAGTAGCAAAGGAGGCGGCGGCGGAGGAGATGAAGGACTGGCATGGAAGCAGCTCTGAAGAGCACAGCCGCCTTAAAGGGCAAAGCTCTGTAATTTTAGAATTCACTGTGTGTAGGAAGGTCAATTAACATTTATCAACATGAAGACATCTCTCCAATCTGCAGACTGCACGCTGTAATCTGTACTTTAAAAGCCATGTTCAGCCTGTACGCCGGAGGATCAACTCTGCACGAACACTCAGCTCCAAATCACTTTGGTTTATTCTAGTTTGAGCACTTTGTCCTGAACAGGGATGGAATCTACTATGTATGCATGTATTATTATTGTTGTTGTTGTTATCGTTAGTAGTAGTATTTACTGTTCAATAGAATGTATGTATTTTTTAGTTTTTAGATGTAATTTATTATTATTACTGTTATTGTGGTTGTTATTGTTTTAATTATTGTTATTGTTAATAGTAGTAGTAATAGTAGTATTTTTTATAATAGAATGTATGGTAGTTTGCATATATATATTCATATATTTATACGATTTCATTCTTATTTCTTGTGTTGGTATTACATTAAGACTATTTTTTAAATTATTAATATTTTGTAATTAATATTTTATATGGGGAAGACACACAAAGACATCAGAAGAATCCAAAAGGACAACTCATGTGTGTGCGTGTGTGTGTGTGTGTGTGTGTGTGTGTGTGTGTGTGTGTGTGTGTGTGTGTGTGTTTGCATCATTAATTATCAAATTCCAGCCATAACAAGAAAATAATGGTACATAAAAAGCATGCTAAAATAAGGTTAGCACAGGCACTGGCACAACAGAAAATATATAAGATTCCACTTCTATCCCAAAATAATAGGGTTATGGGTCAAATAAATGCACAAACATGAAAATGAACGGCATTTTTACCATAATTATACCTCCACTCGGGCACAAAGCCACGGTCAGAGACAATTATGTTTATGGGTTATCTGTTGTCTAATTCTTGTGGAAGCGATATCTCAATGCAAGTGCTATTGAACATATACTGAGTCAAATATGTTACTGAAAATTGATTAGTAATCTTTACACAACTGCATTACAGCAAAAAAGTAATCCGTTTTTGTAATGCATTACTTTTGTAACTCAATACTCCCAACACTGATTATCACACATGACTTTATGCATATACTTTAATTCTGTGTTAATCATAATCTCTCTCCTGAACATGACGTCTCTGTTTCCGTGGTCTTAATCCACTTTGTTTCTTTGGAAATGGGTGAATAGTTTCCACCCCGTCAAAGTTCTGCCTCTGTACAGGAAGGGGTAGGCGTATCTTTATCCTCCTCATACTGCAGGAAGGATGATGGATCATTTTTATAATCCCTTCAAAGTCGCCCCCATAAACATTTTTTTCATAGTAACCATGCCAAACAACATCTAACATCCCTCATGACTTTTAAGACACTCCTGTCACAGTCAGCTCACCTTTTTTTCCTACCCATAAAGCCACTCCCTATGTGCTCTTCCTCGCTGGATTCCTGCACGTTGACAGTGCAGAACCGGAGGTCACAGGGAGGGATGAACACACAGTTGTTCTGCTTTCCTATCTCACTCTCTCCTCCCTTTTTTTTTTTTTTTTGCAATCCTTTTTCCCTAATCCTCCTCCACTCCGCTGCTGTGGTCTGCTCAACAGCCATTCGCTTGGGTAACCTTGGAGTTCGCGGTCTTTATTGCCATGATTTGTGGAAGCTCACTCCCTTTCACTCCCGTTTGCTGCTATATGGGCTTAGCTGGAAAAATCCCATCCTCAACACCTGAAAGATGATTTTGTCCTCTAGAGGACCTCCAGTGATGCTTTATCACAAACTTCTGGCGAGGTTCTGTTGTTGAAGTATTTTGATCAATAGAAAAAGTACTCCACAGTCCAATATGATCTCAAATGTGCCGGAGCAGTAAAATGATAACATAATAACCTGAGAATGATGTCAACTTTTTACTATTTTCTATGTTTTAGAGTGAAAAAGAGAGATTACATTACATTCTGAAAATGTTTACAGCAACAAACTACCATTTAAAACTGTACATAATATGAACAATGTGAAATTTGTTCAGGAAAATAAGTGTAATTTTAATAATATTGCGCCTAATCTTATAATTTACACAAGTTCATCGCAACTTACAGATCACAGTGGATCGACAACTACACAAAATATTTAATAACAGGCAGAAATTTGTAAAATTGCACTTATTTTTCTGAAGACATTTCAGGTTGTTCATGTTATTCGTTTTTTGGTGAAAGTATAGTTTGTAAGTTTAGACATTTTGATGTAATTTTACTTTTTTAAACTAAAACAAGGAGGAAAATGTGTAGTCCTTATTTATAGGTTATTATGATAGTATTTAACTGGTCTGATCCATATCGGTCTGTAAGTGGAACATGAACTAAAATTATTTTAACATCATTAGTAGAATCTTCAGTGTAATTTTCCAGTGTAAGGGGTCCAATCCATGGGCCGGATTGGACCCTTTGTGTGTTTGACACCCCTGATCTAACTCAAGGCCTGAGTGTTTTGAGACGCAGACAAGACCAAGCCCAGACTACTTACACATCCAGAACAATACCACCTGTTCACCTGCCTTGTCTTTCTTAATTAAAAACAACACTTTAACTCAGTTTGTCACCATATCCATATTCCATGAATCTCTCACCAAGGTAACGCTGCATTAGCTACATCCCAACATATAGCATGTGCAAAAAAAATATCTGCAAGGAACCAAATTTGGACCCTAAAAACCAGACACATACATTGATAATATGTATAGATAATATTCACTAAATCTCTTTAGGTGAAGAGATTTTGGAAGAGTTGCTTGGCTAGCACCTACATTAGCATTCTGTCTTATTTCCACAGAGTCCGTACAGGCCTGACACGGCCCCAGCTGCACCAGTAGGCATTGTATTGCAGACTTCACACACTACTGCGTGTTTTCTTCTGATCCTGTTGTTACAGATGAACTCTCTGTGGTTTAGGCTGACATTTCCAGCTTCTTCTCCAAACTCCCAAATTAGAAATTATTATTGTTCTGTTCTGGCTGCATTAACAGAGGGAAGTTTTACATCACATCACATTAATTATGTTGACAAATAAATCACCCATTGCACAAGCAGTTTGGTGATATCTCTCAACTTGTGGTCGTGACCGGTAATAAATCTTGAGTCCTCTTTAAGACCGAAAGACGGCAATTCTGAGATGAGACTGAGACTGTGAAAAACTGCAGTAGAAAAACAACAAAGTCAATCTACAGCATTCACATCTGTCCTGTTACCTTTATGACACAACTGCACAAAATTGGAATAAAAGTGACGTGAAGAAATGAGATGCAATTTTTTTTTTTGAACAGTCAGATCAACTTCATTCCAACATCTTAATGCTCTAATGCTCTACCAGACTGTTGACCATGATCCGACACACTGTATAAGACGGTAAGTGAGGACAACATGCTCCTTTGGAAATGAATCTTACATGTCAACTCATTTCACAAAAACTACACGTAATACTGTTTATTAAATTCCTTCAAAGTCTTCGCTACATAAATCATGTGAGACATGGATGTTAAAGTGCAGCGTCCTTGGTCGGCGGAGGCGTCCAGCCATGGTGCAGTGACTCCAGTTTTTATTGTACCTGTTTCTTTTCCCTTGTTTCCCATGACCTACCTGTGTCCAGTCACTTCATGGCCTTACCTTCTCTGTGTGACTAAAAGCTCTCAGCGGGTCTGTCTTTCTCCAAAAGCTGCCTGTGAAGTGATCAAAAGCACAGTGGGTTGCATCTCCCGCTCCTTGATGCTCTCACAGATACATAAGCATCCATATACCATCAGGCCGACACACACATCAAGCATTAACAGTAATCCTACCCAGCCCTATCATCACCCGTCTCCCTCACACCTGGACTGCCCCATCAAATCCAGCCCCGAGCCAGTCTGTATCTGGCATCAAAGGCTGAACTTTGACCTCCTCTATGGCTCTCTCTCTCCGATGACCTCTCTCAACCCCGACCTCAGTCCAGCACCTTGAACTGATTTCACTACCCTTGTAAAGTACACAGTAGCTGACACTGAGGCATCCGGTGCCATTTTCTCAGTCCATGGGGAAAAGAAACAGCAATGACGAGTCTCCTCAGGAGGCTAAGTTCTTTCCTGTCCCTGAGCAGAGACAGCTATCGCTGTGCCTCTCAGGGGATGAGCAGCAGGGCTATTTCAGAGAAAACCAAGCCCCAAGGATGAGACATCTCCTTGGGGGTTTTCCACATGATTTGGCTGATATTTGATTTGTAAGCATGTGGACGGAGGAGTGTACTGTATGTGAAAAATGGTAAAGATGAAGCTACTGGGAGATAAGACTCACAGAATCACTTTCCAAAACCCATTTTATAGACTTGCTTTAATATAATGTCATCCTTTATCCTTTTATATTGTCATCGCTCTTTTATCTATGTGGTGTCTTTTTATTGTTGTTGTTGTTCACATATGCACTATAAGTATTCAGACATTTTGCATTCGTGCTTTTCTGTCTTCCTTTTTAGATATCTTCTACTGTCCTTTTTTAAAGTAAAGTTCATTCACAGAACATTTACCTTAACATCCTCTTCCTATTTTGTTTGGCTTTTCTGCTTGACTGTATTTTTGTGTTGTCTTCTGATTATCCTGCATTTGCTTTGTCTGTCAAACACATTGTTAACTGAAGGTGCTATATAAAGCTAATACTCAGACTGTACTCATAAGTAAACACACTAATACTGCATTTATTTGTTTTATCTTCTCGTCTGAATGAGAATTTAATGATATCTTCAGGTTTCTATAGGATAGGAATGGATATATCCTCCTCAGATGATAAACAAGGAATGTTAATATGTAGGCCATGGTGCAGTTGTGCTTAAGCTGTGGGAAAAAGGATGGCTCATCTAGATCAGTCAGATGATAGTGCAAGACTTTCTGTGGGAAAGATGAACAGGAAAGATCTGTTTGTTTGTTCTTGAGCAGATTGGAGTTTGTACATTGCATTAGTATTAATATGCATGTGACGAACATGTAACAAATTTATTATGCATGTGGCACGTTTTGTACCCTGTGGAACATGATTAATGCAGAACAATTTACAGTTGTAGCATGAAGATAGCACATACAGAGACAAACCTGGTGACAATTGACACTGCATATAAATGAGCAATCCCACAAAAGCTATTGTAAAATGTATGATATGTAGCATTTCCTACAGAGACAGGATTCACTGGTGGAAACGATTCACATTCTTTATTTGTACCTATGTCATACACATATTCTTCTACATGTAAAAGTTCTGCATACAAAATGTGATTTTAGTATAAGTCCTTTATGGTCCTTTGCAGAGTTAATGCATGGAAACATATCATATTGTATATCATAGTTTTTTGTGAGAACCAAGTCTTCCAAAAGTTGACTTCTTGAGCTCATAAAAACAGGCTTTTCAGAATAATGTAATCTGAAAAGGAACTAAAACTGTCAGACAAATGCAGCCGGTTGCAGCAGGGTGCTCTGTAAGGTCACAACAACCTTTGACCTCTGGCCACTGAAGTCTACCCAGTTTAACCTTGAGTCCAAGTGAACATGTGTACCGAATCTGAGGCAATTCTCCTGAGACATTCCTGTGACATTGTGTACATAAAAATGGACAGGCATGAGGTCACAGCAACCATGAGCTTTGACCTTTGGATATCAAAATTGTTTCAGCACATCCTTACATGCGAGTGAATATTTGTGACAAATAGTAATATAGTTACAATCCATCACAGAAAGAACTCTATGGGTGATGCAACTTTCATCAAGTTCAGGTCCAACCCACTGACATAAATTCCCATTTCTCATTCGTCAACAACTGTAGATGACTAGACACAGTAGGCTTTGGTGTCCCGCAGGGTTCAGTGTTTGATCCTCTCCTTTTGTAAGCGTTCTCATTACCAGCTTCAAGATCCACTTCTACATAGATAAACCTTTAAATATCCACTAGCTTAATGCACACAGCAATGTTTTAGCAATATAAAAAGGCTTTACAGACATCCTAAAGATTCAGCAATACCAATGCTGCACTAAAATTACCCGAAAAATAAACATTTTGAGGCAGAAGACAGATAATTCTACGGTACAAGGAGTCTTCTTTTATTTTAAAAAGTTGCTTATATAATCTACAATATTCCCTTTCTTTACTATTTGCCTGGCACACTATAATCGGGCAACGTTTCCATAACCTCTTTTCATGCACATTTTGAAAGTGGAGAAATCTGTACAGACAAATTTCACAAAACACATTTTTACACCTGCTTAAGGTGTGTTTTGCTGTTTTAAATCTTGTGATTGATCAGCTGTTTCTGGAGAGTACCCAGATACTCCCATACAGTGCCAAGTCATGGTTGCACGCGCATAATGGCTCTTTCACATGGAAAATAGCAACATAATATTCTTTTTCTTCTACTCCTCTCCATGTTTACTTACAGTCATGTATAATATCACCCACGGTGCCACCTTCTCACTCCGCAGTTGCAATACATGTTTAATTGGCATTCGTTTTTCAAAAGTGTGCTTCAATTTCCAGATCATGCGCTTCAAATGAACACAATTTTATGGAAGACCAGCCACGGTCTCTCATATTATCTCGATTCTAGTTTGTGAAAGTGTCTCACAGGCATTTGATCTGACATCCTAATATTAGACCATATTTCTCTTACAATTAAAAGTCAGATTCTATGTGGAAGTGCTGCAAAACCCCACTGATAACAGATATTAAAACTGGCTGCCAAAACTCTTTTCTAAAACTTAACTGTAATAAATCTGAAATCTTAATTATTAGACTTACCTCCCCTCACATCCCAAAGCAGGAGATTCTCCTCAAAGCTGATTAGTCTGAGATTTCCCCCTTTTAACTTTTTTGTCAGAAACTCTACCAGCTCCAGATTAAATTCTGAATAATATATCAAACCCTCCTTATGACCTGCAAGGCCTCTGACAACTTTCTTCCTTCCTATCTCTGAACCACT
>JAPQRQ010000015.1:13189335-13200427 GCA_037367365.1 Apogon talboti | reverse complement strand
TAGTAGGAAAGAAATTATCAATACAGTAAAAAAAGAAAAAAATAAAATAAAATATATATATATATATATATATATATAAAAAGCTCTGTACATACATATATACTGAATATATACTGGATAATATATTAAAGAAATATACATAAAAAGTGCAAAAAACAATTTATTATGGGAGCTAAAAAAAAATTATGAATGAATTATAAAAAAAAGTATGTCACATTGTTACATTATGCTATATAGTGTATGCTGATATATAATCAAATACCAACATGTTCTGTTGTACATGAATGACTACATGCCTTTGTTGCCTTCATGGTCTGTTTCAGCTGCTTTGTCAACGCATTTTGTCTAACTTTGTGTGTGACTAAAAAACAATTAACTCCAGTTTCTATTGTATTTCTCTTTTATAGAACCTCTGATGTGTTTTAGACCAAAAACTGAAACAGCTGAATTGCCTTCAAGGGAAAAAAAAAAAAAAAACGATAAAATGAGATGGTTTCATTTGTTGTTGAAAATTGTCTTATTTTTAAGGTGTACTTTTTGCCTACTTTAACTTGTGTTGTTTGTTTTTCCACTGTTATCAGTTTGTGTAGAGAAAACTGACAGTGCATGATAACTTGAAAAACAGTTAACTAGTAATTTTTTCATATTTCTGTTCCTGGTGTAGAGTTTCTGAAAATCCCTTCAGGTATTTTTTTTATGCTTTAGTATAAGTTTCTTTTTTCACTCTCCATCTGTGACACATACACAGGGTCAAGGCAGGAATGAGTGCAGGCATCATGATATACTTAGCTGCGAGGCAAATAATGCAGCCCACTTTAAACAGACCTATGAAGGACCACACATCAAAGCAGTGCACCTCTGGCCAAAGTAAACCTGAACCGATCACATTTATGTTTTCATCCTGCAGACCAAACAGTGTAGAACATCAGCTCGCTAAATCCTGCACAAGTATTTAATATGGCCTATGTCAGTCCTTGTGTGTGTGACTTCATTTCCCTTCACCTTAAATCCTAGCTTGCATTTCAATCATTATTCTCCTGTATTTTAACCCTGTAAAACCTGACCCATCAAAGACTATCCATAAAATTCTATTTTCTATAAACTGAGATGTTTTTTAGACCTTTTATCAAATCCAAACAAAACATTTTGCCATGTCATTTTGTTTACAATATATGTTTGTATCACATTTGATACATAAGGCATTTTTATAAAGTATCTTATATACCTGCAGTATCAAGTTTGATACACATTTTTAACACAATTTAACTGTACTACAAAGAATCAATTGTCAAGTAACTATGCAATGTGTCAGTACAAAAAAAAGAAAGAATAACAATATAAATGGTTTCTTAATGTAACTTTTTGAAAACTTCCAAATACTTTACTGCAAAAAGTGTGTGGACGATATAACGATAGCGGCCATATTGAAAAAGGCGAAGTGGCCTGATAATCCACCATGTATCGGGTCACATACAACAGGTTTTTAAATGAAGTATTGGTCTTGTTGATTAGATAGAGGTCTAAGAACCTGGCGTAGCGCATATGATACAAATGGTTTTATGGAGTTAATAATCACTGAGCTCCATAGGGATGAATGGGGGTCATGCATGAAAGTCATCTTGCCAGTGAGATGTAGTAGCAGTGCGCACAGCTTTAAGTGTGTTTTCAGTGGTTTTTAGGGTCCTTGGAGTGATCAGAGGACTCATGATTTATTCACTTCATCTAGCATCAACAGTACTCAAACTCAAACAGACACTTGACCACTATCGATGTCTCTTAATTTCTCTATTTACTTGCCCTCACCCTCGCAGCAGCAAACTAATGCGTGTTTTTTTTTTTTTCTGCAAATAGTAAATTAGTTACCCATAGGTCACTGTTGGATACCTTCCTGTGTGCGACCCGTGTATGTCCTCACGCTCGATGCAAAAATCAATCCAATCCAATTCTAACCAGTGCACACGGTAATTCTACCTGATTTGGAGCAGATTTCTGAGACACAAAGATAATGCGTTAAAGCTGCAGCAGCAAAAATCAAGAGGAAAAACAAAGGCCACTGCCTCAAAGTGAACCTTCCTTCTGCAGTTGTCTCCTCTCAGTCCAAATTAAAAGACTAAATATAGTTGTGGCGATGTGGAGAGAGAAGAAACACTTGGAAGCTCTATGTGGATGCACAGGGTTGAAAAGTGAAGCTGACGGAAGCGTAACAGCGCTCAGTAATTACAGCTGTCAATCACACATTTAACCCTCTATCTGCCTGAGAGCACCTGTGATTGGCCAAAGTCTGCATCATGGGGCGGATCTACAGCCTGTTAGTACTGTCGATGTTAAGACGCTAAGGCCCAATACACCTTTTACGGCTATCAACCACACACCACAGAAATGCGGTCTATAACACATTAAAACAGGATTAGATCAAATGATTACATATTTTTACTAAGAAAATACATTCATGTGTTTCTTTCATCACACTTCTGCACTTTTTAGCTGTTTACCTCCATCTTCCCGACAATTCGAACAGAATTATGAGAGATTTCTCATACCTCTACGTTTGTAGTGTGGTCCTGAAAAATCTCCGTTTCGAGGCCCAAACAGCCCTCCCCCTTAGCCCCTCCCCTCAACTCATCGGGTAAGGGGTGAATTGCCTGGATTTAGAATATGTTGAAATTGGGGGTTTTTGCTCAGTACTGCCAAAAGTCTATCAGTCACTGCACCTTTAGGAGGAATTCATTAGAAGAACAAATGTAATTAGCAAAATAAATATAATAAGTAAACATAATTGCAGTTATTTATATACAGACATTATGGATTTGAAATGATGGCAATATGCTTATTCTTTTTTTTTTTTTTTTGGATCTGTAATGGACACCAACATACATTTGGTGGTTTTAATTGTTGCTTTGGTTTTTCCAGAATCAGCCTCGGGTCAAATATACTCACAGTATTAGAATACTGTAGCCTCTGGTTGGATATGGACAGCTGCTGCCATTCATCTGACTTGTTTTCCTTGCATGTATCTGACTTTTAACTCATTCCATCGTACTATGGTTGTACTTATGTTCATTTTTCCGGTACATGTACTTGAGTATTTCAGTTTTATTCTACATGACTACATTTCTGAGGGAAAAAAACACCTTCTGCTGTTATAATTACTAGTTTTACTAGGTTTTTCACATTGGATGAGCTTTTCCAAACCCTTTTATAATACTCACAGTTGGTTCCATTCTTTATTTGCGTTAAATATCAGAAATCAGTGTGTAGTTGAGCTCATGGCAGATGCCTATAAAATAATGTTTTTTTTTCCCTCTAAACTTCTCGCTTTCATTTCTGTAAATGTTCAAATCACTCAGTATCTCACCGGAGCTCAAAGAATAGACAACTAACTGAGTGTATTAGTACATTTGTTCCCTTCTTTCCTTTCCAGTGGGGTAGAGGTCAGGTCTTTGCAGGCCATGCCAAGCCTCATGCCTGCTCCATCCGTTCCACAGTCATCTTTGACAGTGTTGTTAGACATGCATGCTGCTGTGACCTCAAAACTGTCCCTTCTGTAGAATGAGACATCACAGGAAAGCTTGAGGAATTCTCTTTGAATTTAGCATAAATGTTCACTTGTGCTCAAGGATGAACAGATTATATTTCACTGGCCCAAGGTAAAGGTCGCTGTAGCCACTGAAAACTCAGTATTGATGATAAGTAAATAAGTGGACAACATGCACAGATTGCTTTGCTGGAAAAGTGGACGCATCTGATCAGCGTTCATCATGTGTCAAAGTAGGTTTCATGTTCACAGCGTTCACTCCTATCACGCTTAGTCCAGGATAAGTACGGGTCAAAACAAATTTGCTTTATGAAGAACAAGCACAGAACAAACAGTCAACAGGGTGTCCTGGTCCAGATCTTACTGAACCATCTTTTAATTTATAACGGAGATAGTACCAATAGACTATTGTCACCAACAAAATGTCCCAAATTAACATGTTGACACCAGACATGGCCATTTATGAATGGACACACAGATTAAGGTTAAGATTAAGGTTAAGTCACATTTATCCCCATAAGGAAAAATGGTCTCTGCATTTTAACCCATTCTAATACATGCACAGTACCTAGCATTAGCATTTGCAATTAGCATTAGCACGTAGCAAACTTTAGGAGCAGTGAGCACCGACAGGATAATAAACCTATATGTATCTGTTTTTAATGGTGGTAACTCAATACAGACTCAATACAGCCCTAACCACTACACCACTGTACTGAGTCCTCCAAGAACAAGCAAAAAGAAAAAAAATAAATAAATCTGAAATGTAGAAACCGAGGCTTGAAAACCCTGTTAGATTAGTGGGTGAATCAGATCCTAACCCTCATCTACAGTGTCCACTTTTATGAATAAAACCCTAGCATTTGTCATCCCTACTTCTGTCTACACCTATATATAAAAACACACAAAAATAAGAGTACTCTTGACACTGTTCAGACATAGGAACACATTGTATTATTTACTTGTGAGTCATCCTGTTGTCTTGTACAGAATTCTTCCCTTTATATGGTAATTAGGTTACATCCATCCTGTTTTGAAGTGAGTCATTGGAAGAAGATGTTATATATTTGCACTGCACATGCAAAGGTAATCTGCTTTTAATTTCCTTGAAGACACTGACATTTAGCTCAGTCAGTTACATTAAAAACACCATGCATCCAGGATATCAGCACATATGCATACACTTCAAGAAAAAAAACCAAACTGTACTTCCTGTACATAGTGGCCACCGTGCTGTAAACATATTTATTTTAAGCCGAGTGAGTCAATCACAAAAGACTTGTGCTTTATTCCTTTTTGTTCCTTCTTTCCCACCCTCGTCTTTTTCCTTCCGTTTTCCGCTCCCTCTCCTTGCCCATCTGTGTCTCACACTCTCACTCCTTCATACATTCCTTTTCTTTTATTCTCCCTCTCCTTCACATAGATTACTCCGCAGCAGCTTAAGGGGTCTGGAGAACTGCCTACTCCAGCCAGTTTAGGTGAATCAGTTGCCATGGCAATCAAACCCAAATAACCAACAATGGCATGCTAATTATGGTTATTACTGTATAAAGACTGTTCCAAGAGAATGAGCGATGGTACTTTTCTTTGGAGGGATTAAAGAAAGAAAATGTCAGAGGTGAGGCAGTTTGGACAATATAATTCATAACAGGACTACGACTGCAGAAGTGTTGGGTTCTGAAAATGGTGTAGGCCCTTTGACTGCTGCGGCGCAAAATGGAGGGTCTTTAAAGGCGCTCGATGCCCTTCTTTTGAGGGGGTGACGGGAACACCTGGCATTAGCTGTGCTGAAAAATTGGCCTCCGATAAATCCCATTGTACTGTAGCCTGGAAATATGTGATGTCATGCAGATTAATGCACGTCTGGCTGCGTGCGCGGGAATGAAGAAAAATACCCAAATCGCCAACACCTGTTTTTCAATAGCTTTAAATGTCATACAGGTTCGAGCATACGACTGTTTTACATGAATGAGAGCACAGAGTGAAACGGGGTATTACCTAAAAGCTTCTTTAGCCTTTCTTTGTTCCTTCAAAAGCTTAAGACAGCTAATCCTTTGTATTTTTGGACAGTAACATGCAGATAGTTTATGCTACATTCATTCTCCAGGTAGAAGTGGATTTTTTATTTTTTTTTTCATGACTGAGACTTGCAAGAGTGTTTTTCAGCGTTTTCTTTCGCTGTAAGGTGCCAGTAAAATTGCAGGGAAGATTCACATTTCTGCCCGGTCCGTGACATGATTTTTCTGCTTCTGGACACCGTCAGAGATTTTTTTTTTTTTTTTTGTATGGTTGAAAAACCAGAGATTTTGAGCAATTTATCCAGTACACTTGGGCAGTTGAGCTCTGAAAGCAACTCAGACATTAATTATATATTTTACATCCATTCTTTGTGCATTTTGTTTGATTTTGTCAAGTAAAAAAACAACAAAAAAAAAAAAGAATATACAAGAATACAAGAATATATGCTCAGTGGCCACTTTATTAGGTACATCTGTTCAGTGCACATTAACACTATGTGGATAAGTCAAGATAATGTGATGTAAAACTCAAACCCAACATCAGAATGTGGAAGAAAATATGATATTTGTGAGTATTACTACTACATAGATACTGGGATTTTCACACACAAATATCTAAACGGTTTACGGAGAATGGTCTGAAAAAGATAACATATCCAGTGAGCAGTAGTTCTCTGGTGAAAAAAAAAACACTTTGTTGATGCTAGAGGTCAAAGGAGAATGTTTGTACTGTTAAAGCAACTCAAAGAACTGGTTACAACTGAGGTTTGCAGGAGACCATCTGTAAACGTACAATACAACAAATCTTAAAGCAGATGAGCTACAACAGAAGTGTACGTATATATGAACTGGCTACATCATTAGGTACACGTAATGCTAGCCAGGTGTACCTAATAAAATGGCCTGCAATGTATTTGTAGTAGGAAGTGGTCAGAATTAAGCACTAAAGTTTGGAGTCTGTTATTGACCACATTAAACAAATGATGTGAACACCAAAAATGATCTGAACAGGAAATCTGAACATTTTAACTCTAAGGCAGGGGTGTCAAATATACAGCCCGCGGGCCAAAACTGGCCTGCTGAAGGGTCCAATCCGGCCAATGGGATGAAGTTGTGAAATGCAAAAATAAACAATCAAGGACGTCGAGATCATTTTAGTTCAGAGGTCACAATTGCAAATTTTCTTTGTTTTTTAGTGTAATAAGTGAAATTACATGAAAATGTTTACATTTATTTTATTATTATTTTTTTTGCTCATCACCAAATGCATGATATGGACAACAGAAAAAATAACATACATTCAATAAAAATTTATTGAAATACAGGTGAAACCCGTACACATTATCCTTTCACAAAACATGTGAATAACCTGAACAAATATGAATAATCTGAAATTTCTTAAGAGAAAGTAGTGCAATTTTTAACAATATTCTGGCTGTTGCAAAATGTTTTGTGTATTTGTAGATCCACTGTGATCTGTAAGTTGTAATGCACATGTGTAAATGGTAAACTGAGGCAGTATATTGTTAAAGTTGCATTTATTTTTCTTAAGAAATTTCAGTGTTCATGGTTGTTCATGCTATTAATGTTTTTTTTAAGATAGCTTGTACATGATGAAAAATGTTTCCCCCTAAAACATGAGAAAAGTTTGGAGTTGACATTATTTATAGGTTGTTATAGTATTATTGTCCTAATGTGACATGTGGTCCCTGAATGTAAACGAGTTTAACATCCATGCTCATATAGAATCTATTTCTTTCTTTCTTTATTTTATAGGAACTGTGTTACTAATAAACCAAATGACAGGTAAACAGTACATCTGAAAGTATCCATCACCCTGAAACTTTCCGTATCATAGTTACTAATGGACCTTCCAGATCTGCTAATGCATTGTAGCTGCTTCCTGTGCAGCATCTGATAGCCATCTCTGTGGGGAGAACACACGTTAGCACACTTCCTCAAATGGTATTCTGCCTCTTAAGTCTTTTCAAAAGGCTTTCATAACATCCATGTTTACCACAGTGGAGGGCCCACGCTGACAGTGAACAAGACGGAGGCAGAGAGAGACGCAGATGAGAGAAAAACAGGAGGTGGATCAACAAGATGAAGCTTTGCCATTTCCAAACCGTCTGTTCGTCTCGTATCTAGCCATTACCACTGTTAGCATCTCCTTGTCAGCTTTCTGGCTAATTGGATCCAATAGTGTATCTCTGTGTGTGTTGGTGTGTTAACGTTGTTACCATGGCAATAGTCTCCCTCTATTACCCCACTAACAGAACACAAGCAACTTGCCACCTTTCATACACCCACGTTAGCTTTGCAGTGTATGACTTACTAAGGTTCCTTTTTGTCGGTGTAGTGTTAAACCAAGCGTCAACCTCTGGAGCTGAAACATGAAGCAAACATGCGGGAGTCAAGATGTGCAGTGAACTAAGCTCCACTGGAGCCGGCTCCTAAAGGGAGTCAGTCTCCATAGACCCCCATAATAAAATAACCAATGTAGCATCTTAAATACAGACTGGTTATGAATGAATGAATAAGTGAGTAAATAAATAAATACATATTTTTGGTCTTTGGAGTTCATCTGGACTGTATGAGGACTGAATCTTTATAAAACCTTCTGTTTTACGTGACCATCTGTTTATTGGATGAAACTTGAAATTTTGTTCCTGAGAGGCAGCTTTTATTGCATTTACAGAGTCGTACCAACATGACAGATATGAAATGTTAGCTAGGCTGCGTTAGCTTGTGATGATTTCTATGTGAGTAAGAGGCCTATTACAGAGACTTTAACTTTGAAATCACTGATATTAAACAAAACTGTATGTGTTAACAATGTTAAATTGCTTAAATTGTGTTTATCATTATTAGTTGCTTTCATCCTCTGACTCCGCCCATAAAACCAAAATTACAACAGTTTTAAAGTGGCTGTAAAATGGGTGATATAATGGGGAGTATAATGGAGTTCACAATGGTTGCAACATGTATTCAGTAAAAAGTGTTGATATATTTGTGCTACGGCCTTTGACAGGATATATGTCCATGTCCAGGTATAAAGACACACCTGGTGGAAACGGTATATCAGTCATATGTCACATGTCCTGCAGTCTGTTTATCGTTTGTGTGTTTCATACTAAACTCTGTGGCAGGAAATCAACACATGACATGATGTGTGTTTCCTGAAAATGACTGATGCATTTATATGTGCGCTGAAAAAAAATCAATCTAGTGGTAAGAAAAAATACTGCTTTTTCACAGAGTAATACTGCTGTGTGACAGTACTCCTGCCATAAATGACTTTAAAAATCTAATCATGTGCAGATTAATCACACCAACACACCGCCTGGTGAACGTTTGGAAAGGAACCGTGCAAATGCAAGGTACGAAAAAGCAGACGTATGTTGATTTTTTTTTTTTCAATCATATGCACAAATGATCTTTTCTGTCACTGATGGAAATGTCAGGTCATTGAGGGAGGCAGGGTCAGAGCCTGGCAGTGTGCAGCCTTTGTCTCTGTCTTGCTATTTTCAGCGGAGTAAAATAAGAACGCTGTGTATCCTGGGAAATGAGGCAGACGGGGGAGGGGAGGGGCGTCGGCGCGAAGGTTTAAGCTGCTGTCAGTCAACGTCACTCCTCGCTATTTAGATTCCAATTACACCTGTCAGCTGAGGCTGAGCTCTCATCTGTCTCTCTCTCTCTCTCTCTCTCTGTCTCTCTCTCTCTCTCTCTCTCTCTCTCTCTCTCTCTCTCTCTCTCTCTCTCTCTCTCTCTCTCTCTCTCTCTGTCTGCATCAGTGGAGCAGAAATCATTCCCACTGATGCAGACCGAGCGCATTCACACACTGGACACTGTTTCCTACTGTAGTTCAAGGTTAAGCTGGTTTGTTCAGAGCCTTTGTGTCGCTGCTGCTGACACGTGTACCCTTGGATTCTTCTTCAAACCGCTGAGTCCCTTCAGAAAAGATCAACCAGAACCATCACCTGCCAACTAGAGGCACATAGTGTAGTTGTCTCAGTGGATCAGGTTGATGTTGTGTGGAATACTCTGATCTTATTCACTTTAGTAGATGTTTGCTGACGTCTGGTCCTCCCACGCCTGTTTGTCAACAGTCATGTCTTTTATTTGTAACTCTGTCCTACCCCCTGCTGGTGCCTCATGGAAACTACACAAAATACTGCCGTTTTCCTCATGAAATATGTTCAGTACCATGCCCATGTTTCTATTGCTGTTCATTAAATTCAATAACTAGGGTAGAACTCTGAATAATAATTGTTTTTATTATTATTGAGTATTTCTGTGTATTTTTTAACTGATTTGTCATTTTAGACAGGGTTGAACAAACATTAATCCAACATTAGATCAGAGGTTTGAGAACATCCAGAGCTCTGTTGTATAATTAAAAACTTGGCGTAGTCGCAAATGAAATATTTGAGTCAATAGACAGATGCGTTCCATAAATAATTTAAGAATTTGAGCACTGTCAGGGTTTAATCAAGCATCAAACAGGGAGAAAAATCAGGAGCTTTCATACTGCTTTGTGTTAGTTTGCCAGTTAAACATCTCATTATGGCCTGTAGAGCTCTGATCACATCACTGCATTTATTTTGGCCAATAAGATTTTACCAAATAGGATTAGTTATAGTCTGTCTTCTGGTTTTCTCTGAAGAACTTCATTATTATTATTTTTGAATCTGTCTCATTTTAGTAAACTTTATTGATCATGTAAAATCTGTCTTGGACAACAGTGCTACATGTCACTGCACAAAATCAACAATGACAAATTCAAACAAATAACACTCAGTCACACATTCAGTCAGTGAAAATAAAAGATCACAAATATTGTTATAAAATCAGATGTGTAATGAATCAATCTGTGATAAAAGCAATAAGAATAATACAGATAATAAATACATTAACAATGAAAACACTGGTAATAAAACTAGTAGGTAAACAAATATAACTGTATAACTAAAAAGTTAGAATAATTCCATATGAAGTGCTAATGCTAATGCTAATGCTGGGTATCATGTGTATGTGTTAGGATCAGTAAAATGCAGAGACGGAATTTCCCTACAGAGTTAATAAGAGCAAGTTAACTTTAATCTTAACTTTAATAAAACTGGGGCTCCAGAACTGTTAACCAAAGCTTGTATCTTGTTTATCAGTTCTGTGGAAGTTGAGGAAAGAGTGTTTATAGCAGAAAAAACTGAACCGCTTTGAAACAAGTATAAAGTTGATACTTGATAAGTTTTGCTGTGGAAGAATGAAGTTTAAAAAAAAAAAAAACTAGACTGATGTTTTAGGAGACTTTTAGATGTAATCTGACAGAGCCATGATTTAATCTGAGTTTAAAACATAATTTTTAAAATGACCAGAGCATGTGTCCAAAGCCTTGACCATGATTACCATTGACGGCGGTTTTGGTTTTCGCTCATTAACGTCTTCTAATTGTCGTTGCAGTTTTCCAGGGAGGGTCTCCAGTGGTCTAGATGGACCCATTACAGTGCTGGACCACAAACATCTCCCATCAGCCCACTGT
>JAPQRQ010000015.1:12904831-12915172 GCA_037367365.1 Apogon talboti | reverse complement strand
CCGTTATTGACAGTCACAGCGTTATTAGACAGCCATGGTTTGGTCAATATCCATTGTGGTTGCAGTACGAACCCTTCACTGAGCCCAGATCACAGACAACTGCAGCGGTACTTCTGAAGTGGAGCACTAATAAACACCACATTGTGTGCCGCTGTTAAGAGGGCTACTCCTTTACAGCCACTGCAGTTAAAAGGAAACGGCAGTGTTTAATAGTTTCACAGCATCCTAAGCTTTTTTTACTGCTTCTGTGCATTTATTTTGTTACTAAAAGTTTGTTGCACTATACATGACTCACATTTGCTACAGAGAATAAAACTGTCCCTGATTCCCCTTGACATTTTAGTAACATCTATATATAAAACGTCCTTCCATCTGCTAGTCGTAGCCTGGTCTGTGTCATTAATGGCTCTCTGCAGCATGGTCACATGCATCCCTGCACGCTCAGCCTCCACTGAAACAGATAAATGAAATAAAACTTTTCAGTGAGTCAAAACTAAAGCAAACATTCTTTTTAATTTTCTCAGTATAGTTTTTGGAAGATTTAGGAAGTGAGTTTTACATTAAATTATTGTGTTGATTGGAAACAGCAGGATACATTTTTTTCAGATACTTTTTTTTTTTTTTTTGGAATGGCATTTGCAGCAGAAAACGTTTTTTGTTTTGTTTCTTTGATGTAAAGCTCTTCCCCTACAGAGGACACAAATGCATAAATAAGTGCAATTTGATGCATACTTTTTGCTCAAACAAAGAGAACACTGGAGACTGAGATTCACCATTGAGTAAACCTACTGTGCACTCTGGTTTATGGGGTTGAGTATTGCTACTGAAATCCCAAAGTAATTGAATATAGGTGTTTATCAGGTCTGAATACAACTGGATTTCAGTTATATCAGTTATAGTTAGGTATAAAAACATTTTAGATATCAATTAAACACAAAGTTGTTTAAGAAATTATCTAAATATAATGTAATATAACATTAAGAGCAGATCCCAAAGCAATTGAAGGTTAATTAAATTATCCCTGCAGGGAAATGCACCTAGCATTAGCATTAGCATTAGCATTAGAAAATGTGGGGATTAGGTACAATCTACAACACAGCTAAATGTCACTAAATATTACACACTGAACCCTGTAAGTGCTCATCCACAGAAGAAGGCCTTTGATAAAAGAGCTGACCATTAGATTTGTTGATTTATTGAATTGTTTATTTAATTAATAAATGTCAGTTCATTCAAATGAAGATCAACCCAGTCCTACATGTTTATGCATTTATTATCGTTAAATGCAATTAGATTTGTGAATAATTATTAAAATGTTTCGTTATTTAAAAATAATATTCAATAAGTTTTCAGAACTGTTCTATGCTGTGGTTTGCTGCAGGAACAACAAATGCAGGTAAAATAACTGGACAAACAAGTAATGAAAGTTGATTTAATGTTCAGAGAGAAGCTGGAGCCAAAGCTTCTGGTGATGAGGTGCACCACAGATGGAACCTGGAGGATGTGTTGGAAAATCCAGAACTTTTTCTTCATCCCATTCTGACAAAAACAGAGAAGCAGCTGCAGTGGGCGACTCATCTGATCCAAATGTATAGAAGATCTTCATCCCCACTGTATCAGACTGTACAACACCTCAGCCTGACGACTCATGGACTGATCATTGGTCGCTTAATTGTATTTTTGTTTGGTTTTACTGATTTTTCTTGAGCTGATGGAAATGTGAATCTGAAATAATGAATACAACTTCATTGATGTTTGACTGACAAATACACATCACATGCCAAGCTCACACCTTCTGACTAAAATAGTACACCACTGTCTGGAATGCCAGCTGCCTTAAGTAGTTTGACTGATATTTATCGAATGTGATTCAGAGAAAAGACTATTCTTAGTATTGTCAGTGTTGTCTGTGTCCTCAGTGACACTGGGATCCAAGGTTAACATTTCCTTGGTACAACTAGACCTCATGGGAGCTGTTCATGCTGTTTATCAGAGCTGAACTGAATATGAAACAGACTTGAGAAGCCATAATAGTGTCTTTACTCATCCATGGACCATTTTAGAAGCTGTCACATTTAGGCATCTACTGCTGTGTGTGGTGTGGTGTGGTGTCTCATGGTTTTGTTTGCAAGGCACAGATTTCATTCTGACCTTAATATGATCACAAGTCAATTATAATAAGAACTAGATTATCAGTAATTAATGGAGTATTATTGTATATGTTTTAACCAGTTTTCATCGATAAACTGTGTCTGAGAAGTAGATGGAGCTCCCATGATGTCACCCATCCATCCATCTGTCCATCCGCCCATCCATCCATCCATACATCCATCCGTCTATCCATCCATTTGTCCATCCATCCGTTTGTCCATCCATCCATCCATTTGTCCATCCATCCATCCATTTGTCCATCCATCCATGTACAATGTTAGTAGTTCTCCATTAATATAAGATTAAATGTTGTTATGACATCTTTATTGTAGTATTTTGTTGTAACCTTCCTGGTTTTTCGGAACCAGAAGTTTATATATTCAGACAACAGGTTGGAGCTGGAGAAGAGAAGGGACTAGCCCAGCTAATGCTATCATAAGGAAAACACTGATCACACTGTGAATTAGCACCAAGTAATTTCCACTACTCTAAAATTTTACATATACAGTTGGGCTTGATAACACTAATATTAACATGTCAGTATATATATACACTCAAACCAGCATTAGCTGACCTAATTAGCGAGGTAATGCTAACATTAGCAATCCTAGCTAATGTCTAATTTCAATTTAGTTTTATTTTAAGAAATTTGCGGGTTGTTATAGTTTCATTTTTTCATATATGTTTTGTTTAGTTCAGTCAGGTCAGATGAAATGCAATGGGAACATATGATTTAAAAAGTCATTATTTATTAGATTTACAAAGCAATATTCTGCACTTTTCATTCAAGCAAAATGTTACAACTCAAGGAGAAAATTAAGCTGATTTTTACCTGTAGTTAAATTTTATTTTCTATTTTGTGATGGGCTATTCATTGTACCTTACAAAAATTAACTTTTTTCTTCATTCTTAAGTCAATAAATACATCAGTTAGCATTATTTTTACTGCTGGTTTTTGTTTGTTTTACATTTGGAAGGTTAGTCTGGATGTGGTTTTCTGCTTCAAGGTTTCTAAAAGTCCCTACATACACATTTCTAATGTGCCTCCCCATTGGAATCACAGTATATACTAAAATGTCTCATTTTCAAACTTTGCAAACTCTACTTTCTGCGATTATATAACTTTAACTTTTAACAAACCTTCTGTTCTCTTCCCCTACTTCAAAAAGTGACAGTAACTCACAGCATCAGCCGCAAACCAATGCCCCGTTCAGCAGCTTTGTAATAAGGTAGCTGGATCAGAGAGTTCATTCACTTCATCTACTAGATTTTTTTATTTTTTTTTAATAACTGTGTTTTGCCCTTTGTTGTGTCTCTACATCTCATCTCTCTGGTGACAGCACAAGCCCAAATACACATCAGAAAATCACTCATGCACACTTTTAAAACTCAGTATTAAGTAATTGGATGTTTTGTTCACATAAGCACACAGCGCTGTCATCTCTAATATATTCTTCTTATCTTGTTATTTGTATGTGATAAAATGCATATTGCAACTTCAATTCAGATGGGACGCATCCGTTTGTATCAAATGCAAACTGGGGCTCGTGGGAACGCATGGGTGGTTAGAGCTCCTTAAATTGGTAGGAGACGGGTCGTGGCGGTGGAGGGCTGACGGGTCAGGTGCGGTATGACTTCTCTCTCAGCTGATGAGATGTGATCACCGTATCTCGTCACTCAATTCACCCTGACACGAACGCAGACCGGGTTAATTGAGCATCACCACCCTGTGGCCCTTCAATTACACTTTCACTTCAGAGTCAGAATAAATAAATCTGTGGTGTGTGTCTCTAAGAGGAGATCAGCTGTGGCCTTGGAAACAATGTGTGTCAGTGTTTACAGTAGATGGACAGATTAAAAGACATTTAGGTAGTCCTGGTAGGTCCTGTAAATGCAGTATGTGACTACAGGTATCTGCTCTATATTAACACTGACTTACAGTTCTTTGACATCTTTAGCATCTATAGATAAGTATTAGAAGATAATAATAATAATGGAATGAAAAAGACAAAGTTGATTATATTAAAAACACAGCTTCTCATTTTTAGTGTGTCTGCGATCAATACCATTTTTTGTCCTCTGTCAGCCATTGTTTGTAGGAAAACAGCTTCTAAATCTAAACCAACATATTTTAGCTTATGTGAGTCTAGTCTTATTCTAGCTGGGTTTGCTCCGACTCGTCGCTGTTTTGCCATTTCATCAAATGTTGAGAAAATGCCGACGTTATCGTATGCCTGCTAGATCGCTCTTGTGCGGCCAACATGAAATCTGATTGGCTGAGGCAACAGGTCCCTTGTCATGTATTCTAAGCTCCAGAGGCCTGAGCTGTTGATTCACATTGGTAAATACATATTAGAGTTGAACCTCATTACATTAATCCCAGTCTAGGTCTGAATACTTAGTTGTCTGCATGTGTAATGAGCCACATTAAACAGAAGTAGCACACAAGCTACAAACTTTGTCAATGCATGCACCAACGGGCCACTTTCAATTGAAAATAGTCCATAAATCTAGTTCTAATAATACATCCATGGTTCTGCCAGACCACTTTTCTGGTCATTATTTAACAGCATAGTCCTCTGTAAAAGTTTGTAAGTGAAGACAGTATGTGTCTCAGAGGACATGATTCACTCGATCATACATTTCAATACAGTGAGCGCTTCCTTTCGCCCAGAAAATACCTTACCTTGCCTTCATTAAATTCCTGCCATCTGTATTGTATAAGTCTGTACAGGTATGGATGTAGACTGCAACGTGGCAGAGGTGCTAAAATAAGACCATTCACTCATTCAGACGTTTTCTGAATTGCTTAGTCCTCGAGAGGGTCTAAAGGACAAAATAAGAACATAATGGAAGTATTCTGGTTGGTTAGTTAGTTCACTACACCGCCCTAGTAGCTTGAACAGCACTAAGGGTTTGTTGGGTTTTTTTCTTCTTCTATGAAATCTTATAAAAGGGGACTGGCTTTCGAATCCCATTGCTATTATAACGCCACGAAAAACCAGCAATGTTTTGGACCTTGAAGAAAAAACTATTAAAGGTGGTTTAGTTTTAATGTGTCTTTCAGGGTGGAATAACAGAAAAAGACTAAGAGAGGAATTGAAGTTTGACAGGTTTTTACTAAATACGACACTCCGAATGTACATCAGTAAGAGATTTAGGATGTTGAACATGAGCTGTGAACTGGAACGCACTGAAGGTTTTTTAATTGTGGCTCTGTAGTTTTTGTTTTGGGACTATTTTTTTTCTAAATCAGTCCATCTGCTTTTTGTTAAGAAATGGAAAATCATGACAACACGGGAAAGCAGTGTATAAAAAGCCCAAACCGTCTAATTTTATAGGGAGTCAGTCTCACTCACTGCTCTGTTTTACCCCCCATTACACAGGTGGCGGGGGGTGAACTGAGCATGCTCAGATGTCTATGGAAAGAACAAGGTCTATTCTATCAGCATGTTTTGAAAATTTTCCCATTGAGCAAACGGTTGAATTTTTAGGAATATTTAAAATAAATTGTACATTCGGAGCGCTCACCACAGACACATCAGGGGTTAAAGGGTTAAGAGGAATCTAAAGGTTCTCATGTAAAACAGAAGAATCTGTTTCTTTGATGCCGAACATTTGTGAGTCACTACGTTAGCGAGCGGGAATGTAAGACAATGCAGTAAATGAAAGACGCACTATCATGATAAACAGGCAGATGTCACTGATCTGGTCGGAGCCAGCTGTTCTTTAGTGGCACTTCAAATCGGTGCCAAGAAGAGTCTGGACCAGGATACGGGTAATCTGCAAATCTGGTGGAAAGAGATCTGTCAGAGGGGAACCTTTTAAAGACGGGTTCGGAGATCAGAGCACGATCACAGGAAACACTATCCGTCTCAGAGTGAATGAGTTAACCATACCTTGGGAAAAGTTCGATTTCGCCGGCCGGATGTTGTGTGTGTGGGATTGATTTGCAGCGTCAGAATGGAGGAGAAGACTTCAGCGTCTCTCCTCCTGCAGCTGCATCACCAAAAAACACACTGGCACGCCGTCGCCCACACAAACATGTAGGGTTTCACACACGTTCAGAGGGACAGCTCCTGCCGTTCATCCGTCAGCTGAATATGAAATGAAACTACAGCTTGTTTTGATCGTTCATAATCAGTTTGATGCATTTTTTAAGAAACAAAGTCAAACTCCTGTGATCGCTGCTTCTGAAATGTGAATATTTTATGGTTTCTTTCCTTTGTGGAACAAACCAAACATTTGTGGACATCATCTTGGATTTTGGGAACCACATTCCGTTTAAGAACCAAACGGTTCATAGATTGAACAGATGACAGATAGCTTTAGCTGTATTAAACAGTAGAATACTGCTTTTGTTATATTAACATCTTGATGTAAGACACTTGAATGCACCACTAAAATGTTTGGAGCTGAAGAGAAGCTAAAATTACATGTTCTTTTTAGCTTTTTAGCCTAAACCTGCGTCTTTATTGGTTTTAGTCAAAGTGGAGTTCATTCAAATGGATATTTCATTGAAATGAAACGCATCATACAACATAGATTGTGAGTGTTTATGATCTAATACAGGTGGGTTATAGCTCACCTTCAGAAACATAAAACAGTTGTCTTTATGCTGTTCATTCCATTCATGTGGATACTTGATACTTTTCAGAAATGCAACATACAGTGTTAAGTTACAGCTGATTCAGGTTGGTGGAGAAGTTCATTATAATGAAATCATAATAGAAGTCACAGTTTCTTGACTGTAATTCCACTGTTTGTGGTCAGTGAATTCAACATTGTCTAAAAGAAATTCGATTTACAGTTAATTAGTATTAGTATAATTAGTATCTCCAATTATCAATTCCAATTAGCTTCAGTCTGCCTGATTTTATTTTATTTTATTTTATTTAGTTTGTATGGAACTGTGAGGGAGCTGTAGTGACCCCCCCTCCCCCTCACTAAACAGCTCCTCGGACCGGTACCAGGTGAATGGGATCTGCCTGATCGGACCGGACCATGCGGCCCAGAGGGAGGGGAGGTTTGACAGCTTAACAAAGTTATGGAAAGGTTTATCTTCAGGAGTATATTTTTGAAATGACACAAAGTATGAAGTTTAACTACAGGTCTTTTGTTGTATGTATTTTGAAAGGGTTGATGGTTATTGGGGGCCTGAGCTGAGGGGGGGCTGAGCATACCTGTTGGGAGCTCAGTGGTTTGGGCCAAGGCCTATTTAAAGAGGTCCAGAAGTATGTGCACGCTTTGTTTTCCCCACTGTCTCTGAAGGTGTTACTCTGTTTTTGGGGTTTTTTTGGGTTATTTTGGGTGTGGTGAATAAACATGAAGCGCTTTACTACTTCTGCAGCCTACCATGCTTCTTTTTTTTTTTTGTGTGACTCAGGTGAAACGGCGATCCTGAAAAGTAAGAGCACAGTCTAATTCTTACAGGAACAGAATTTGTTGCTGTACTGTAGTTGTCCTTCAACACAAAGACAGAGGCCGGGCGTAGTATAAAACCTGCCCCATAAAATACGCACAGAAATAATTAACTGAATAAACAAACTAATCATATTACATCTAACTGATAGTGTCAGTTCATTGAGTCATAAAATCTGTTTCTAGAAATAACATAAAACAAATCAAATGTGCTGTCTGTCAGGGATTTTTGCCAGTAACATGAATTGAATCATACATGTTGAAACCAATGCAATATTATGCAGGTGGTTTAAGCTGTAGACAAGGCTGTAGTTTCCCATGGACTGGTTTGGCCCTGATAAAACATGCCTCCAAGCATGAATGAACTTTATACTAGCATTCATCACTAGACTCAGATATTTATTCATTTCTATTAATGTGAGTCAATCCCAAGGCCACCATTTGAGACAGTATGTGTGGTTTCATTACATTATATGTGAAAATAGGGTCCATATTAATATGAGGAAGGTGACACAACCCACTTTGGCGTGACAGCTCATCAAAACCCTATAAAAGATAACCTCCATGTGAATTTTAATAGGGACAGTTCAGTAGATATGTCAAAATGTCAGACCTGAACACATACCAGCTTTGCATATAACATGAAGTAGTGTATTTTCAATAATTGGCCTCCTGATAGTAGATGTTTGTGAAATGTGTAACCAAATGCCTGTGCAGTTCTGAAATGTATGCCATGGTGCATAAATCATGTTTTGTCAACACAGTGCTGGGAGAAGAGGTCAGAGGTTACGCAAGCTAATAGGCAGAGGGGGAGCAAAGTGCTGCAAAGTCAAGGCAAATAAAAAGACCGAGTGAATGCGGGAGGAAAGTGAGAATAATTGCAGGCTCAGGCTAAAAATGCTGCGTCGGTTCATTAAGGCAGATGGATTTGGGAGCTTCTGTGTCTGTTCGCCTTTAAACGCTGTCATCTCCTAATGGGGATTACCTCTTTTTTTGTGTTTACCTCGTCTTGCATGTCGACTGTTGGTTTCTTTGTGCTTGCCTCAGCAGAAGCAAGGGCGAGGGGGATGAAAATAAAGAATGCAAGACTGACGGCAGGCGGAAGTCTTTTTTCAGTCTGCATTAGTTATGCTAAGTGAACTGAGAGGAGCCCTGCTACATAAACGCCCACCATTATTGTCTGCAGATTATAAATGTTGGTTAATGGCGTAACCACATTAGATGCAATATGTTACTGCCAGCATTCTGTTTACTTAATATGATAAAAAAAACACCATATAAAAAGAAAAAAGTCATAAAATGGATAAATATCACTAAATATACGTATTATTAAAGGTGTGTGTATATATATCTCAAAACTGGTGTGATCAGATTACAAACAAGTTAATTTGTCCTGATTTAATAAAACATTTTCATATAGCAAACGCTAGTAGCTTTGTCTTCAAATGAGGCTTTTCAGGGTTTTTGTCTCAATTTGTAGGAAAAAGTGTTTAAATTCAGTAAATGCTATTGGTGTGATTATGAGCGATATGTAACATTGTCATTTTGATGCAAAATTGTGAAAAGTTGCAAGAAATATAATAGAGAGATGAGAAACGATGCAAGTTAGGTGTGATTCATAAACTGTATGTGTAGACTTTTACAAACCGGATGCATTTTTTTATTTATTTTATTTTGCATGGGATTAATTTGCTTTTTTTTTTTTTAAGGAGTCTTTAAAATCAGATCAAAAAGCAATGTTTAATTTTTTTGCAACAAGGTCAATTTCATGTATTTTTCCTTCAGTGATCCTTTTTTTAATCAGTGTGATTAAAGGCATCAGCCAGTCATTTTGTGAAATGTACGTCATGTGACAATGAGGAACCCGACACTTATATTTAGCATAAAACACAACAGTTAAAAATGTAACTGAAGTGAAGGACCACCTGTGGATTAGCACTGACAGACAACTAGACTCTCCAGACAGTGAGAAATGTCCATAATCTGAAGGTCATGAATCTAATACAGTTTGCATCGTGTGTGTGTGTGTGTGTGTGTGTGTGTGTGTGTGTGTGTGTTATTGTTTCATTGAGCAATTGTTGCAACTGTTGCAAACTTGCATCACCGTCTGTGTGAATAGTTTTGATGTGAAATATTCATGGGTGACACTCGTGGTTTTAACAATGAGGATACTTAGACTGGAGGTGGTAATTATGATATGAGTCAGTAATTAGCTTTTTAATACCACACTATAACCACACTATTACTGTATTGTTATTTGAGACACAGCCTTTTACAAGTTACAGCGTCTTATTAATATAAATAAGGACAAATGCTCTAATATATTAAATGTTTGGAAAGAATGAGTATCTTGTCAGCGTATACCAAACATATCTTACCGTGATCTAAGATATGTCGTCTTACTTCGACGTTGGTTTTTGCAGTGAATTAAACCCAAATCCACGTCTTAATTGAAGATGTTTGCAATTAATCTTCTTTTATTTTTTTGTGGTTTCCCGGCAACACATTCATTATGTGAAAAGAGCTGGAACACATCAGGTCAAAAGTCATTTCCTTAATGAGCTTCATTGGGTTATATTTGTTGGAGGTACAGTATGTGAGTGTGTAGTATGTGTGTACCTGTGTGTGTGTGTGTGTGTGTGTGTGTGTGTGTGTTGCATACCCATGAATGGTGTTGTCGCCCTTGTCTTTGAAGGCTTCTACCTTTTCAGCTGCTCATTAAAATGACAAATGTGCAACACACACAATTGATTATCGCCGCTTTATTGT
>JAPQRQ010000015.1:12854402-12867719 GCA_037367365.1 Apogon talboti | reverse complement strand
TCTGAACGTCCAAATGGGTCATATCTGATGACCATGAACAGATGAATAACTGTATTTTACACCAATTATTTACATGTTTTGATAGGATTAGTGGATCAACAGTTTACATCAGTAGATGGTCTCAGTCACCAGTGGCTGTTTGGGTGTTTATGGGTTAAACATCTCTGATACATGAATAAGTCTGGACAGACCTGAGTGTGAAGTATATCTGGACTGAATATGGATAAATAAAGTAAATGCTAGTTTTTATTAACACTTTACACATTTCTTATTAAACATGTAATGGTAAAACCAGCATTTCTCTCTAAAGTAGTCACTTTGGTGCTTACACACAACACTAAACCCTTTAATACTGTGTGTATGGTACTAATGTGGACAAATCAGGCTGATTTTCCTCCTATAGTCAGTGCTTTGTTGGAGTATAAGTAAATCACTGGAGCTGCTGCTCTAATTAAAGAAATGAAGTGCACAGGGGCTGAGGCACATATTTCTGAGTATGCATCATTGCACTTCTGCAGAATATGTGTACACATTGCACTTATTTTTCTCTTGCTTTAATTTGTGGGGTTGTGAGGAGGTCCACTCAGATTTCTTTCGCTTAAAAAGAAATGTATGTTAAAAAAAAATGGTTAAAGCTCTTCTGTCCTCTCCACCCCCGTAAATGCACGGACCGATGCCCACTGTGGCTCCAAGTAAATGGACACAACACCATTTATCGCCATAAAAATGTAACCAACGCATATCTTTTACCCCAGAGCGTTGCAGAGGGAGAGCACATTTTTAAATTACTGTCCAAGCTATAAAAGAATGAATTTGCTTTTGTCTCAAAGCAATCAGTGCTTCCTGTACTCATACAATTACAACAAGACAAACCTCCGGATGAAAGAGTGAAAAGCTCAAAGCACATATCTCATTACAGGCTTTTGTTTATAGCTTTGACTCGGCACGATACTGCAAATGGATTCTCTCTCTCTGTCTCTCTGTCTCTCTGTCTCTCTGTCTCTCTCTCTCTCTCTTTTTTTGTTAAAATCCTTCATTGCCTTTTTTATGTCCATTGCCTGTGATTCATCCCTTTTGTGCTTCACAAACTTGCAAATCATTGTCACATTTTACGAGAGACACTTAAAAAGCCATTTATTTCCTAATGCCTGCAAATTATTTATAAAATCTAAGGATGTATGGATGTATCGCCCAGTCACGAGCGTTTATGAAATTATCTGTGATTATTTCCGTTTGTGAAAATGTTGCTTGTGTGTTTCTGTTTACTTGAAATCAATGGGCTCTTTTAAAGTTATTTTCAAGACGTGATTGTAAAACATAAGAGCTGATCGTATAAAAACGTGCAGGATAGTGAGATCATTTACACTGGCACCTTTCATCACAGTTTTATGTATTTTAATATAAAAATATTGCAATATTGAAGCTTTAAATTTGGATTCTGACGCCCAATTGGCCTCCAATCAAAATAAATCATAAAACAGTAAAGTGATAACACTAATCCACTTCTTGCCCATGATTTTGTGTTGACTTTGTGTCATGTATAGATATATTAACTACATTAACAAAGTAGCTGTGTAACACATGACACAATAACAGTGCAGTATGAATACGTGTATGTAAAAACAGATTATTTTTCAATAGGAAAAAAGGGTCAGTATTTACCTGTGCAGAATAATATACATAATAATGGCAATGCAAGACATCAAAAGAAAACAAATGAAAAAGTAAACCAAAAATAGACTGGAGGGAAAAAAATCCTCAAATGGGCGGTTGTGGATTGATAAACTTACAGAAACTTTATTGATCCACAAGAGAAATGACTTGGTCACAATAGCTCAGTTGCATACAAAAACATTTGCAAAAAAGAAAAGTACCTGTGAAGAGATAAAAGCAATAAATAGAATAAACTAATAAATCAGAAAAAACCTTGAGATTTGCATATGTACAAATCTACAGGAAATGGACGTAAAATATACATAATTTACATACAGTAATAAAGCAGAAAAAAAATCTTATGATATACTGGGGATAAACATTAAATATATAAATGGATATGAAAATATGGCCTGCATGGATACAGTTGAACAGTTATAGGTAATGCCTGGGCCTGTTTTTAGTTTGGCATTTTTTTTCCCATACCTGCAAACTTTTCCTAACCCTAACTCCCTAATTTTGGTAGCCACACCTAAATGCATCTTAGTGATGACAGTGTCACGGCCTAAATCCAATGTTAATGTAACGTCTGTTAATACCATCTATGCGAATGTCACACATGTGGTTTTGGCAGTGTCTGATAACCGACTCGTTTGGACATGTTATGAGAATGTGTTGACGTGTATAATGGCCTTTTGAATCCAATAGCTTCTAGTGGCTTTAGTTTTACTCTGTGCTTGTTTCAAAGGCAAATGTTTATGGAAGCCTCTGCACATGTGAAACAATGTACCACAGCTTCACACACTGCGTTTGTTGTCCTCTCATCCCAGCACAATGCGTCCATCTCTGGAGCTTTCCAGCCCCGTCTCTCTGCTGTAATTGTAAATTCACTTTTTTGAAGGGGATCACTGAATTGTTTATAGAGACAAAAGAATCCAAATAATCAATCTTTAACAATGTGGGAACAGCTCTGGTTTTGTCTGCGAGACAGAAAATGTAAACTCGTTCTGTGAGGAAAGGGGAGCCTAGATGTTGGAGACGGATAAAGGCAAACTGCCAAACGCAGCAGAGCCGGCAATCGCATTGGCTACGACAGGAAGCGGTAACAGATGAATGAGAATCACAAAGCTTCTGTCTGCTTGGGAGTGATCACGGTTGACTTTTGCTTGATGACTTGCACAGTTCAAAAGGGGAATATTCTGATGTTTCTAACCGAACCACAAGCCGCGTCTGCAAAAACCAAACCCCGATATGAGTCTTAAGGAAAACAAACATTATGTTTTATCATTTTTTATTGTTTCTCATTCTCTAACGCTCATGTGGTCCTCATTAGAAGAGCCTCATTGTATCATTCGCTGTTACCTCAAAGAACTGAGTGGGTGGATATGACAGGAAACTGAACTATTGATTCCACAGAGACAGAAGAACGGGAAAAACTGGACGCAGCAAACAAACGGGGGTTAATCTTATTCACCAGATTTGATTATTATGCATGGTTTTCAGGTTATTATTATTATTATTATTATTATTATCATCATATTTTTCCAACAACCACAAAGAATTAGATACACTATGATATGGTGCACTACTACAGGAAGTATTAAGGCATAAGATATGTTTTTAAAAAAGGGAATAAATAGAACATTACATCATAAAAATACAACACTACTACTAAAACCAATTGTCAATCTAAAAAAAAAGATCTACTGTGACATTTTGATGGCATTCATGGCCTTAAGTTGATGTCGTATATTCAGTGAACATCCAGAAGGCTAAAAGGCTCATCAGTGCATACGTTAGATGGTCCAAATGAAACCCTAATGATTCTCAAGTATATTCTCAAATATGATTGACTGAAGTTTCTATATTAGTTCACCATATGGATAAAAGGATTGGAACACATTGACTTCAGGTGTTTCATTGCTAACATGGGGCTGAGTTACATAACCATGATGACAAATGACATAATTTAATATTACAATAAATGCAGCAATATATGATTTTATTTTGTTTCCCGGGCTAATTTTGTATATATGATTATTGACAATCGCAAAAAGATTCAGTTTGTACTTAATTTGAGTAATATTGTGCCTCTAGATAATCTATAAACTATATTTGTATAATAATAGACATATTTATCACATTTAAACAATTAATCCTTTTAAACCACAAGTCTGTCTGGTTTCTTCAACTTTTACTCAGTCAAGAAACAAGGATGGATAGATACATAGATAGATGGATAGATTTCATCACGGTAATACCTAAAGACTCTCAAAACCATCTTCACCATCACAATATGGGAGGAATCAGGTATTGATACAAATCTGTCTTTAGAAGCAAGATATTAAAGACAGAGATAAAGAGGCATAAATCTATTCAGATATCGTCTAGACATTAAAGTTAGAGTTGTCAGTTATATAAAATATTAACTGTATCAATATGAATTTTTTTCCCTCAAGCAATTTGTCTCGTGCAAGAAAATGGCCAGTGTGAGCGAATGTCTTTTGTATTGTATAATTTCAATTGATAAAAGGCCATTAAAAAAAAAAACAGTTGTACATAAATAAATGCATCCCTTCCCTCCACCTTTACATACACATATATTCATAGGGGCATGCATGAAAACAACACACTCACTCAGTGCACACTTCACAGCCACAGCAGAACATGTTCCCCGGCTGGGTTGACATAATTGTATTAATTGTTAACATAATGATGCATTTATGTTTAATGCCTACCTTCTGGTAATTACCAAGGAGCTACCTTAAGGCCTGGAACCTGGCCCTGCTTTCTATTCCCTTTGACTCTTTCATGAATATCATTCCCTTTGTTATTACTGCTGCTGCCGTGCAGCTTCAAAGACTTTCATCATTTAGTCTCTTGTAGCCGGTGTCTCCCTCTCAGGTGCATCACACAAATGATTCATTGAGTCATCAGAGCTTAATTTGTCTGGTCTAGGTCTGTGGCATCCTGTGAAGTTCTGTTGATACGAGGCATAGGAAATGTATGCCTTCAATTAAACTTTAATGGAAAAAAGACGGAGCAAGAACCTTCCTCTCGCTCTGAATTTGCTTTAAGTCGAGTCTCGCTGTTTTTAATAAAAGTTTAAAAGAATCAAAGAAACATTTTGAGGTAATATGTGCCTTAGAATGGAACAGGGTAAAAGCTAAAAACACAGTGTATAGCTGTTCCTTTATTTGCTTTGTTTCAAAGGCAGGCAGTGAGGGGAAAAAACCTGCTATATCTGTGTTTAGAGGAGAACATGAACATATTAAGAAGATTTGATGCAACTGTTCAAAGTAAAGCTGTAACAATTTAGCGAATAGTGTCAACTGGTAAATACGTCAACAACTAGAAAAGCACTCTGAGCACAGACCTCCGCCAAGGCAGCTCAGTTCCCCACCATGCTGCTGTAACATATATGAATGAATGAATGAATTTTTATTATTGTGTCTTGCATATATAAAAAGAATATGCCCAGCCCTCATATGGGCTTATAAGACACCAAAAAGTAGAACCCAAAGACCATATGATAGAATACCCTTGAAGTGGGTTACCTAGCAACAGATAAACAATAGGGCCACGTTGACGTGGTGTCAAATGTCATGTGCAGAAACAGACATGCCAGCTGAGAGGTTATTCAACTGACAATGCCATAAAACAATCCTGGATCACCCCCAGAATCTACTCACTTGTTCCTTGTCCCATTTCACACATTTCCTGAAAATTTCATTCAAATCCGTCCATAACTTTTTGCGGGGCCACATTGCAAAAAATATATATTCATCCTGGATCCACATGATGATCTCGATCACCCCCAAAATGGACTCGCCTGTTCCTCGTCTCATTTCGGATGTTTCCTGAAAATTTTGTTAAAATGCGTCCATAACTTTTTGCGTTATGTTGCGCACAGACAGACAAACCCTGGTGATTACATAACCTCCTTGGCAGAGGTAACTATACTGATAGCTTATAATTAGTTTGAGTGTTTTTTTTTTTTTTTTTATAAGTCTAAATGCTACGGTTCCAGCCAGGATTTTCTGGTTTCTTTCCACCTCTGTGACAGTAACATGAATATTTTTGGGTTCAGGACAAACAAGACATTTGTGGACTTCATCCTTCATCTTTATGACCAGTTTGTGACCTTATATGAACCACAGGATTTTTAGCAGAGTTGCTTAGGCATTATCCTCAACTATACAGCCTTTTTTGGGTTCTTTTGGCAAACCTCTACATAATAACCACAAAACACCACGCCAAAACCAGCAAAACTGTTTACATCTATCGCAAGAGCAAACAATTGTTGGAAAACTCTTGAGAAATTGGTGTTTTTGCATCAACAGGTTACACAAAAACCCTTCATGAATAACCACACAGACATAACACCTTGTGCAGGAAATGCACTTGTGGCTGTTGCTTGTTTGTGCAGTACTGAGCCTTTGACACACAGGCAGTCACATGTGTAAAGTATAGACTTGTAATCTCTACATAATACACAATCAATACAAATGGTTTTCAGACAATAAAACACACCTGTACAATGGAAAAAAGAAGAGACAAACATAAACAAGAGCCTTCTTTGAACAGAAGGTTTCATCCACATCACATGCAGTGTTGTCCTGAGCTCAAAAGTATAGAAAGTATCTCTTGACGTACCTCATCCAGAAACTCTATTGTCAAACTGTGAAGACAGGTAAGTGAATGCATCGTCTCAGAGCGTTGGCAGTAACTTCAGGGCCAATATTTGTGATGAAATGACAAAGTGTGGTTGAACCCATTGTTTCATCTCTGCAAGGAAGTTGAGTTTCTGCATTTTACCCACCCTAATACACAGAGTACCTAGCATTAGCACTTGGCACATTAGCATTACTGAGCTGCCATCAAAGGTGCTCAGGAACCAACTCCAGATCTTCATCAGCACCACAGACAGGAAAAGGAACCTACATAATAAACGCCTGTTTTAATGGTCGAGGGGAAAAAAGAAGAAATGCCTTTATTCCATTTTTTGTACACATGGAGGCCCAAATACACATGACCAATATATGTATGTGTAAAGAAGTGTTTGGGGGTTCAGTGCCTTGCTCAAGGGGACTTCTCCAGCTTCCAT
This sequence comes from Apogon talboti, assembly GCA_037367365.1. Lineage (NCBI taxonomy): Eukaryota > Metazoa > Chordata > Actinopteri > Kurtiformes > Apogonidae > Apogon > Apogon talboti. The sequence continues at coordinate 12,860,959 of JAPQRQ010000015.1, read as the reverse complement.
TGCACTAACTTGCAAGAAAAACCTGAAAGACCATACAAACTCAACATATAAAAGCTGTGGTCCAATTACAATTGGAGCTTAGATCTTGCTAGCTGTTAGCTGAAGTGCTAACCATTACACCACCACCCAAAGTGGCCATGAAGCAGAGTTTATGCCTCTAGTTTGACACGTCAAATGCATTGGTGTCATGTATTTGTCATTTCAAAGACAAAGAATCATGGGTAGTGCTGAAGCATTCAGAAAAAAAAGAGCAATTTCCTGTCTCTTTGCTATAAATAACAGCTATTCTCAAGCTCAGGGTCGGAACCCAAAATGGGCCACATAGATGGTTTTATTTGGGCGCAGTAATCAGAATAAAATACATAGTAACAAAAATAATACATAATGTGAATTCAGTTTCTTAATTAAAATGGTAGAAGAATGTTCTGGAAGAGTTTATAGGTGTTGGCCTAGGATGTAAAGATGCAGCATAATAAAAAAAACAAAACATAAATGTTACAAGATAGACACTATGTAAAAGCAAAAATATTGTTGTGATACTGTCAACACAAAGGTAATGCTGTAATAAATCCGATAACCACCAATCAGTACAATCGATATTGGATGTAAAATGGTGACTACTGGACTCTGCTGCTGTAGAAGTGATTTATTTAATGTTGTTTTCCAGGAGACACCTGTAGTAGTTTGTGTAATAACATGACAACTTTTTAGCTGATGCAGTAAAATCATGGTTAAAGTCTTAGGAGGATGTACTTTGGCGTGTGTGTGTGGTGTTCACGTTGGGCACTTGTGTCCTCGGAGATGCTGGTGTGTTTTTTTTGTTTTGTTTTTTTTTTTGTTTTAACATTTGCAAACTCCATTTCTAGCAAACAAGAGTAAGAGTGACCTGTTGACCCTGGTGGGGGTCTGTTCTCTCAATGAGTGCCTTTCTGGTTTTTATATTTATCTTTTTTGTTGTTTGTTTTTAGGTACACTAGTGAGGACATAATAGCCGACATTGTTCAGAACACTAGTGTCTTTGTAATTGCGTGTATAATTCCTTCCACATAGAACACAGGGTCAGCATAACCTTGTTTAATTAGCCTCTTTTAATCATCAAAGCCTTCCCATTATGGCAGATATCTTCATAGATCCTGCACATATTGACTCAATTCCCCTCTTTCCTGGGAGCTGTCATGGAGGCAACAGTAATGGCTAGCTGCAGCATGTTAGACATTATTACTGTTATTGATGACTCATCGATCTTGCAGGCAGGCCACAGTAATCATGCGCAGCGTCTCCGGGGACTGCAAGGATCAAGGCCTAAATCATGACTCCTCTGGCAGAGAGGCTGCTGAAGAAGATAAGCCAGAGGAGTGTGTTTGTGGGTGTGTGAGCAGGCTTTCTTTGTCCTGACATGGTTTTCTGATTGAATGAAAACTCTTACTTCTGTGTATTTGCGAACAGTTTTCTGCATATGAAGACATTAGAAAATTAATTACCCTCCGTTTGTGATGTATTGTGTGATTCCTCAGTAAAATACACTTTGCCTAACAATGAAAAATTGATTGTTTCAAGGGCAGACGTACAAATATTCATGTCAGCGTCGGGCTGCTGTGTTGGCATATCATATAACGGGCTTTTTTGGCAGTAACATATTGCATATGATAGATTTTCAAACTTTATTGATTTGTGATGGAGGCTTCGCTCCGGTTGAATGTATTATTGATGCAGTGCTGCCAAGCCTGGAGTGGAACAATGCTGGAAAGATGAAGAAGAACGAGGGTCAAGTCCAGGACCTGCCCTTCTATTGAGCGCATGAATTGTGAATGTGTGCATGTTTGCATGTGCGTGTGTGTGAGGATGTAATACTTCTAGACAAGGGCAAGGCAATTACGCTGTATTTCAGCTGGCAGGTGCGCTTCTTTGTGTGGGTCTGTGTGTACATGGGCCTTAAGTCCAGGTTTAACTTGACTGATTCATCCACTGTGATGATGGATTTCTGCCTTCGGTTCATGATGCATGCATTTGTAGCAGGACGAAGGCTCTGCCTGGTCAAAATAAATTGTGATAGTAATGTTGTTAGATGTGCCTATAAATCTAAGGGGTGTGTGTGTCAGCTGGTGGTACTGATAAGAAATTCAGTTACATAATTGGTCATTAAAAAAAATTAATTACATTAATATTTTGCAAGTATTCGTTGTATGGGTAATAATATCAAACTATCTTTTTTTTTGTCTCAACCACTTACCGGGAGAAAACAAAACTTTTAGAGACCTATCTAGTTCATATACAGTACTGTGCAAAAAAATCAGATACAACAAGAAAATACATTAAATACACTATATAGACAAAAGTATTTGGACACATTGTATTCAGGTGTTTCTTTTCTAACAGGAGGCTGGGCTACAGAAACAATAACAGCAAATGTCAGTTTTATATTGTGATAAATATCATTGCGTTCCATTGGTTATTTTCGTTTAACCCTTTAACGGCAGTCTCTCTGCCGCTGCGTTTTGCACTTTACAGCATTCATATTACTGTAACTCCTGAACCGTTTGCACTATCCATTGAATTCAAACGGCATCAGAAAGCTGACTTATTTCCAAGCAGAAAGTAACGGTTTCACAGACTTCCACACAGGCTAAAATACACCTGTAAATAACAACAAATATGAAGCCAATGTTTGTGCAATCATAACCTGATTTCAGAACTCAAGATACGACCTTTCCCAATGTAGAGAAACCCAGATTGTCACGGTGCTCTCCTGCGTTGCCACAGGCCCCGCCCCTCTCTGACACATTATCATTGTCACCTGCTGACACCACACCTGGAGCAGATCTCCATTAGGAGGCTACTTAAGCGGCTCCTCCACTCGGTGCGGTGCCAGATCCTTGCTGCTGCCTCCTCAGACGTCCATAGTCTCTCCCGGACGCTGCTTTCAATCACCTCTTCGCCATAACCTGGACTTTCTCATCTGAACTCTATTGCTCACCCTCAGGTTTGTTGTTTTATCCTTGTTCTTGTTTTTTCTTTCTTTAATAAACCCTCTTACTCCCTTCAGTACCGTGCTCATGAGTTAATTCTTTCACCCCGGTGTGACGTGCATACTGTTACAGGACACGGTTACATGTATGTTTCTGATCCTGGCTCTGAACGGTGTAGATTAACGCACAGGTGCAAAATAATGTAAGAGATATACTGTAGATACAAAGACTGGACAGCAGTGAAAACACCTCACTTCCGGATGAATGGAGACGGTTTTTTTGTCTTTTGGTGGTGCTAAACAATGAGACAAACTTGGTGTTGCTCAGACTTCTACAGTGTTTGTATTGTATGTGTAATCCCACTGAAGTTGGTGAAGCTTAATCTTAGCAACATTTTTCCTACTTGAATAAAAGCTGGATTGTTACTGAGGTTTACTTTGTTCTAAAATGTCATTTAGAGGTCACTTAACTGCAAAGATAACTACAACTCCTCAGAATGTCATAAAATAATATTAAATAACAATAATAAAAAAGAAGGGGGCAGAAGAGAAAGCACAAGGTGACGGATTAGTGTTATAGAAACAGCCAATCCACAACATAATTGCACCTTTTCGCTCTGGTGCCAGTCTGCCAGCCACTCACTTCTCCTGTTGTTTCACAATCTCCAATTCTTCCCCATGCATTAGCTCTTTCCTGTACAATAAACACCAATTTTAGGTACATTACCTCCTTATCACATGCATTTAAGGGGCAGGTGTACAAATGACACTGTGGATCGTAGGTGGACGTGTTAACAAAGGACAATTATGCATGGATTTTTGCTGGATTTCTTAAAGTCGCGTCAATTTGCAACGGGTGTTTGGCATTGTCCTGTGAAGAATGGTGTTAGCAAAAATAGGATTTACAATCATGGCGGTGGAGACGCCGGTGGTGGGAGGCATCACAAAGCAGCAGCAGCAGCTTAACATAGTAAAGATATACCTGTGCATCCTAATGGAAATGTCTTGTGACCTCGCTGTTCCAGGGTTCACATGTTCATAACAGTATTTTAAAACATGGATTACTTAAATTACAACACTAACCATATTTTATGCCTTCCTGTCTAAAAAATGTCATCAAATGTTCAAAAGTGTCCCAGCTGATAAGAACTGTTTACCTGGTCATATGTACAACTACATAGATTATCTTGCTGCGTGATCGATCATAGATCACCAGCTACATCTTGATCTTTGACTGAAAACAGTACCATCATTATTGTGATCAGATTTGTTTGTCCTACTGTCTGTCCATACCTTTGACGGTAATCGCTCCGGCGCTGCATTTTGCACATTGCAGCGTTCATATTACTGTATTGCTGTTCTCAAGCGTTTGCACTCTATTCAAACGGCATCGGAAAGCTGAGCTTCTGAACTTTCCAACACTTTAAAACACTTTACGGCAGAGGCCTCCACTGCCTGTGTGGGTGGGGTGGAAGACACAGGTGAAGATCAGAGATGGGAGAGTTTGTTTTAGCTGTGATTTAGTGGAAATTCATTAGAAATAACTGTATATAATACTGATGGTGCTGTTTTTGAGCATTCTAACAGTGATATGTTGTGTTTTGAGTTTGTTTTTTGGGGGTTTTTTCACTGTTATCTGTATTTTTCTGAATCATTTTGTTCATTGATAGTTGTATTTTAGTTATAAATATTTAAAGGAGAAATGTTGTGGAGATCAACCAAGGAGAGAAAAGCCCCGCAAATATTTGGAAAAGGAGGATGAGTCGCTGGAGGACAGAGCGTCTTCACCTCAACAGTAAGTAACGCAGTTTGTTGACAAATACAAAAGGTAATTTCATGTATATCATGAGCGATAATACCCTTCTGGTGTATTTACTAGCTAACTCTTTTATTTTTTTCCTAGGGGCTCTGTCTCAAAGCCTCCTGACGGCCATGTTCCTGTCCTGACAAACACCACAGAAGAAGAGAGCAGGCCAGGGCCGCAGATGCACACCCTGGATGTGTGAGCTGTGCAGTGTGGGCCTTTACTAGACGTAGAAAGGCACTGTTTCAGAGTCTGCATAAAAGCATCTATCAATTTAGATGCTTTTTAGATTTAACTATTTAGAACACTTGATGTAAAATGTGTCTCTTATTGCATGTTTAAGGGCTGCCATTTATAAGCTGAGGACAGCTTCTGGGGTGTCAATTACAAAATGTATTTGTTCAATTGTTGATTTTAATAACTTTTTGTAATAAACTCTTGAATGAATCAATCAACATGGTCCCATTGTTGCTGATCAAAGTCTATCCATAACCGCTATGTTACAACATATTTCATTTTTTATGGTGGGTTCTACGCAGTCTGATATTAGTCTGTATTGACACTGACCCTAAGTAACTTCAACACACTGATAGAAACATGAATCTGAGTCCTGGAGTGTGTTTTAAAGGTCAAGGGATGGATTTATAATGTGTACAGGTTTCTTTTTGTCTTATTCTGAATACAGTGGAAGTATTCAGCAAGCTGTAAAAGCTATGGGGGAAAAAACAAGTATTTCAGAGCCATTTTGCTAGGTCTTAGAATATTTGTTTTATCCATTTCCAAGTCAAACCCGGCGTCATTTGTTGTTCTGCCTCGTATCCGGCAGCCCAAACAGCTAACCACGCACCCACTGCATTAACCTTCCTGCTAGACGATCGATACCGTGTCACTGTTAATCTTCATTGCACATATGTGACCTTTTACAAACTTCACTGCCCTTCGTCCCAGGTGATTAATACTAGTCGGGGTAATTGGATGTTAATTGGAGAGACTATTGACCAAGGCCCTGAGAAAATTGCATGCGAGCGATTTGATGATCCATCTCATATTGATAAGGAGACATGTAGGAAGAGGGAGACAATCGCCACTCGACCGCGCACATTCATCATCATTATTATTGGTCGTTTGTGAGGAGAGAAGGCTTCTGTCCTTGGATGGAGCATCATGGGAAGCTCTGAATGTCTTTTTTTTCCCTCAGTGGGATGCTTGTCCATGGTGCTTTGTTGTCATACTGATGGTTGGAGAATGTTGGTGTGACTCTTAATCGGTCCAAATTGACATGTATCCGTTACCATCGGAGGATTTGCCGTTAACGACATTCACTACTGCCGTCCTGTAGAAAACAAAGCTATGGGTCAGGTGACTTTTCTTATTTAGCAATATCCTCATAATGGTCCATAAGGTTTGCATGGATGAATTGGCTTTTTACTTGCAGGTTATGCAGAATAAATTCTAGCTAATTGAGAATCATATTAACCCATAAAGACCCAGTGCTAATTTTGTGACAGTTCCCAAATTAATTTGTCTCTCTATTTAACCTTTTCTAAGTGATTTATCACCATTTATTCTAATATTATCCTCTGTATTTTGTGTTTTTTCAATGGAAAATCAGGTATTTTCCCATATTTAAGTCACTGATCATGTAGATGTTCAGATTGAAGTCGGTGGTTATTGTATTGAAAACAAACTGAAGAAAATGTGACTTTTTCAACAAAATCTCTCATTATCTGAACATAAACCCAGTGTGTCCATCCACTGTCACTGATCCAACTCCATGGGTTTTACTGG
>JAPQRQ010000015.1:12775364-12787379 GCA_037367365.1 Apogon talboti | reverse complement strand
GAATTTTATTTAAGGGGATAAATCCACTTTCAAACATGTAATGTCGCGGTGATGCACCTTAACTTCTGATGCCACCATTTATAAAGGTGAAAAAGAAGAGGAAGTCCATTATGTACATTACAACTCAATATGGTGGACTCCATAAGCATCATCCTCCTACCTCTGTAGATAAAAGAAGTACAGCTGAAATGATTAATCAATTTGAAGTGGTTAAAAAAAATCATTTGATTACAATTATTGTGACGCACATGAGACCAGATCAACACAAAGTTGTATGTAAGTTAAAGTTAAAGTTAAATGCAGTGCACATATTGTTGGTAGATGTTGTTTGACTTGTTTCATGTTTATATATAGATATTTTGTATATACTTTTATACTGTTGTTGTTATCTCTGTGTAGACATTGTTATGTATCCTTTTCAGTTATACCTTTAGTGGTTGTTGTTTCAGCTGGTTCTGGAATAAAAGATAAGTTGTTTGTCATTTTCAGACATATTTGTTTCACATTTTTATATATTTTTTTCACTTCACCAATACACATTTAGTCAAAGTGAAGGAAATAATTGATAGATTAATTGATGAGGTGATCAGGTTATTATACACTAATGAAGACATTATTAAGTACTGCATATTATTGTCATTACTTCCTGAGACCTAGAAAGTAAAAGGTTTGGGTTTTTCTTTAAATAATTGCCTTGATTGGAAACATCATGATGCAACAGTTTTGTCAGATACATTTTTTGTGTTTCTTTATGGAATGTCCTTTGCAATGCACAATGTTGTGTTTTTTTTGTTTTATATTTTTATTTTTTTAGCAAAGCTGTGAAACTCTTGTCCCCTACAGAGGACAAAAATGCATTGCTGGGTCTCATAATTCTCTAAATTTTCCAACATTTTACACTTGACCCTATAGAGTTGTTAATTATTTTCCCCTGTACCATGACAAAGACCGAGTACAGAATACAAGCGTAAAATAATATAATCCTTATGACTGTACAAAGAGCTAATCCAGTTTACAAGTGTACTGAATGTTGAAAAATATTTTTCATATCCTAGAACTAAATCATTTACTTTTTCTGATTGGATTCACCAAACTGTCTGCAGGAATGTTACTTCCAGCTCTCTGCATTCCACCTGTTCACAAGGAGGTGTAACGTGTAAGACTTGATCATTACCATGGATATACTGTGTTCCCTAAATCGCATTACATGGTGGTTTGTTTTGCAATGTTTGTAGCAAGTTTTATTTCTGCAAAAACAGTACTGAAGAGCAAAAAAGATCATAAACATACAGCAGTTGGAAGTCTTCCTGCTAGAAAGCCCTGAGGGTTGGCTAACTTCTCAGAAGACCTATTTAATCCTTTAGGGCTTTAAAAGTCACAGTCTTGTATTCCTGAGTGCTGTTGCATAATGAACCAAATATAAGTTTAAGCATAAATATTTCTGTTTTTGCCTGTATGACTTTCACAGCTGTAAACACATTAGCAAACTGATGAAATGCATAATTTGCTTGGGTTTGTGTCAATGTGGTGTGGCCTGTAATCATCCGTGATTTCGTACAAATGCTTATCATTGCCCAAGAATCCATATATTAAATGTACCTGTGTTGAATTTTCTATTAGCTACTGTATTTCAAAAGATTACGTGTAAAACTTGCGGTTCCATCAGGTAACTTACATCATAGCCCATTGTCACTTGTAACGTAAGTCCATGTTGCCTCCTTCATGGGCTGTTCCGGCACCGGTAGTGACGCAGTAACATTGTATTGTTCGATTACGTGGCCTGAGATGGAGTGGTCATTGACACTGTGCTGCAGACACTAGTCTAAGATGACACGTTATCGGCCAGTGCTGGGTCGCATTTCTAAGACAACGAATGAATGCAAAGCTTACGCACAAACACAGAAATCCACTCAATCTTGCTTACTGACTGCTGCTTGTTTACTCACCCGGAGTCACCAACGGTGCGTCAGTTCTGGCTGACAATGGCTGCTCCCCATAGGTTCTACTTGCACATAATTCATGTAATAAAAAGGTCCAGAGTGGTGCATTTATGGTGTTTTTTTTTATGTTACTGACTGTACGCTTCTGTTGCTTATAAATTATACACAAAGCTTAATGATGTCGTAAGCATGACCACGCTTGACCTACGCTTTAATAACACAATTCCACATGTATTGTATTGTAGTGCACAAATATTTTTTGGCAGAAAATTCTGACAGTTTGGTGATGGTTTGGCAACAAACGGATTGTGTTGTTTAGCTGTAAGAATATAAGGATGTCCTGAAGCACAAAAAAATAAAAAGGTATGAAAACAAAATGGTAATCCAGTCTGATCAACAGGTCGTTTGGAGTCAGAGTGACCGAGTAAGGAATGATGTCAGCGTGTACCGTAACGTCTTTGTGCTTCCGTCTGTAGATTAATGAAAAATTCAGGAGACAAAGGTAGGTCACCGTGTTAGGGATGTCGTATAAAAAGCCAAGATGCCTTCTGGGACACCGCACGAGTGATATGATGAGCTGAGGGAGTGCCGAGCACCAGATGGGAGGGGTTTACCACATCTATAAACCTGATTTTATTCAGTTAGTGTCTTAGCAAACACAGAAAATATGGCCCTTTAAATACGTGCACTGTTAAATGTCCTGATATTTGCACAGAGTCACTCCAAAGATATTTGAAAGTAAAGAATTATGCGCGTCGCATTTGGCCGCAGACTGGAAGACGGATTTCTGTGGCAGCCGACAGAGAAGGCTGATCTTTATAAACTCTCCTGCTACACCGTGGCATTTACTCAGCAATGACACTTGATCTTCATAATGTGTGTTCATGATGAGGTCACAGCCACCTCTGACAGACGTGTGTCTGCTACATTGCACATATGCAACCACAAAATGTCTCTGTAGCGCTGCTTGTCACAGTCCATTTGAGTCTCCGGCTAAGCAGAAATCAGCACAGCTCTGCATCAACACATGGCAGCCTGTGACCTCTGACCCCGTCCTATAGAAATGCATTTCCTCGTGAAAATGTCCACGGCGCTTTAATCTCAAGTGAGCTATGTTAGTTTCCACACAGCTGGACTTTCAGATCGACTCAGATGTTGTTTTCCCTCAGGTAAAATGTACAGAGACATGTTATCTAACCTCTTCTATCAGACAGCTTTGTGGAGAGCCAGAGTTTCTTATCCAAGGAACAAAATAAATGGAGTTCACAGCTCTTCCTGTGATGATAGATAGCAGCCACCACAAAGTATTTATGGGTTTCTTGTTTTGCTGTACTCTGGTTGATCATCATTCTGACATGTTATTTCCTTACTTCAGTTTCCAGGTAACATATTTTACCACCAGAAGGACTGAATCTCCCAGTGTGCAGGCCTTTAAATCTGAGTTATGTAACATTCCTACATTAAAATATCTAAAAATGGTAATCCTTGTTGTATTTTGCTCATTTTTCCCCACATCCACCGTTACGTGTAGGTATTTCATGAGAATGAAATGATAAAATGGGAAAATACAGTACTAAAAATATTCTTAACAAAACAATAACACATACCTCATCTGTGAAAGGGTTATCGTAGGTAATGAAAATGTCAGAGAAAAAACATTTACTAACAAGTAAAAAGAATGAAAACTCAATAAAACCAACAATGAACAACACAACACAACCTAATATGGAATTGGATTGGGAATCAGTTCATCCTCAGTGTTAATGATTCATGGCTAATGAAAATTAAATGATTATGTAGTCTTTAATAAATAATAGCTTTGTAAATATTATTTGATATCATATGCAACTGTGCTGAAGTCCTAGGGCTTTTAGCATGGTGTTTATGCAGAGCTGTAACAAGTATTAAAATATAATAAAAAGATACAACAAGAAATACATGCAAAAGTATAGTATATATAGTATAAAGCATAGTATAAAGTATAGTATACAAAACACAAAAAAATAAAAACTGGCTTCAACAGGCGTAAGTCAGTATTTTGTGTCGGTGTCTTCCTATAGAAAAGTCACCCATCTATCAGGTTGAATGAAATGAAAACTCGTCCTTCATTCAAACATTTTCTGAACTGCACAATCCTGAATTATGAACCTGTCATCATTTCATTGCAGAGCTTAGTGAAGTCCTCAGAAATAAAAATAACATACCCTCATCAACCCTCTTAAAAATATATGGAAATGAGAATAAAAAGAAAAAAGACTAAACTAAAAAATGGATGGATGGACGGACGGACGGACGGACGGACGGATGGATGGATGGACGGATGACAACATTTCTCTCATTATTATTATTCTTTTTTTTAATGAGTGTATATTTGCACATAATCAGGAGTGGCCAACATAACATAACCTGCCATTCAGCCTTTGACAAATGTAAATAAAACAAGTATTTCTTTATTTTTAGACAATGCAATACTTATATGTGAAGTTAGAAAGAGGTCAGAATTGGATAACCTGGTTTTGGGACTCAGTTTTGTGTCTGTCAGGCTGTCATGGTACTGTTGACTGCTTGGTACTCCTCCTGGTGTTTGAAATGCTTATTCAACGGCTGGGGACCATCCATCTTCCTCTTGATAACATCCCAGCGGTTGTCAGTGAGCGTTGTAATCAGACCTCTATAGCTGATCTCAGAACTTCAGTCATAAAAAGGTAGAACAACTCTGAGGTCTGCCGTGTTCCAACAAGTGACTTTGCTCTGCAGGAAAAGGGAAGTGACTTTGTATGTTCACAGGGTCATTTAATTAGAAACAGCAGAGGCTAACATTAGGCTGACTAATGTCCAGAAAAAAATAAGGTATTGTATTGTCTGGAAAGTTTGATATAGAGTTGTGATAAGGGGGTTCTATATGTGGAATTGGTTAAAGTATACCTAACAAAACATATTATTAAATCACAAGGCATACTATCAGCAGACTGACTCCATTTAAGCCCACTCAGGATACCATAAATAATACTAATTCATGCATTTGTGGTCATAATTATCCACCAAACTACAGAACAAACCGTTTCCTGTGCTCATGTGGCCTGAGGTGAACAGATTGACTCTTTCACAGCCAGTGACTCTCATGTGGAGAGTGGGTGGGTCCAGCTGAGGCCTCGCTGCTCTGTTTCCTGGACCAGGGTTTGTCCTCCTGTCTGGTGGCGACATGACCCTTTCATCTGAGGTCAACAGTAATGTTTAATCCATTAGAATTTTGCCATTTTCTTATTTATAGTGATGTACAGAAACTCTATTTAGTATTTTATGCTGATGTTGGGTGTTCACACAGTATCTTATTTACTTTATGTTTGTATATTCTATGACAGATCCACACACAAAGGTCCATTCAGTTTACGTGTAAATATACTGCATTATGCTACAACTCAATGATTTTGTCTCATTGGGTGAATTTCACCGTAACGAAAACTGCATGTGCAACAGAAGAGTGTATTTGTTATTCCAGAACTGGATTTTGTCTTTCTTTTTTAAATGTATGTATTTATGTTTATGAATTTATAACCTGTTATATTGTCTACAGTTTTGTCATGTTTAATTTAATCAAATTTGTTTGAAATGGCATACTCTCAAAAAAGAGGTTTTATTCTTAAGGGGCTTGAAGGTTAAATAAGTAAAAAAAAAAAAAAATCAATGCCATACAAATAAAAGCTAGTTTTATATAACACTTTATGCTTATTTGTGTGGAAATAATAAGAAAAAAGGACAATCACACACTTGGATGTCCAGAAAATCAACAAAAATTAGTGTTAAATAAAAAAGACAGAACATAAAAACCATTCTGTTGCCATGATAACACTGTCCTCAACTGTAAAATGGAGTAAAGACACTTTAATGATGCTAAATCGGGACTTGTAATGCTATCAGTGCTTTCAGGCTGTAAATGTAACACCTTGGATTATCTGAAGGACAGGACCCAGACTCAACAGCATCATTTCCCACCTGGGGATGATGGAAGGATGTCATCTATCCCTGTTACTCTCCTCCTTCATTAATACATTTAGATCAACATCAAACTCCATCACACTCTGAAAATACGCAGATGCCTCCACAGTCCCAGTACTCATGTACAAAAACACCTATAGGCTGGAGTCAGGTGGTGCAAGGACAACCACCTGGTCCTGAACCAAATAAAAGATCACACAAAGACAACATCACCTATACTGATCACACACACACACACACACACACACACACATATACATATATATATATATATATATATCATAATTCCTGCATTTATGGGGATAAAATAACTAAGTTACACACAAAAGCAGAGCCTCTCTCTGTATTCTCTGTCAACCTGCTGACTGGCTCCACCCTCCTCCCTCTCTTCGTGTCTCATCCTTTCTTCCCTCTGATCCGCAGACATCTCTGTCTGTTTGGACGCTCTGAGCTGCAGCATCTGCCCTGCATGTGCCTGAACGCCTCATTGTTTTCAGGACAGGTCCGAGCTTCCTCTCCAGACAGGGGCGGGGGCACAGAGTAAGCGGTTTGTTCTGGGGCACAAATGAGAGGTTATGGGATGGCCTGAGAAGAGTCAGCTGTGTCCAGGTGGTGCGGATGTGCACAGACATCAGCTGCACCAGGATCTTCAACACTGTGTACTTTAACATCAACAGTTTACAAGTGCATGATGTACATTTCTAGCCTTTTGCAATGAAACACTACACAGGACATTTATAGGGTGTTGGCACGATCTAAATGCTAAATAAGAGCCGGATAATACTCTTGATTGATAGAATAGACCTGATTGTGAACAGTATGACTCTGATTGCATGAGTAAACAAGTCATCGGATCCCCCACCAGCAATTTCATCTGCTCTAGCCCCGATACTTAACTTTTTTTTTCCCGTCTTTTAGACACAATTACCATGTGAATAGTATGTAATGGTGATCTTTTCCATTTCTGAAGTGAGACTGAACTCTTGATTTCCAGGGGTTTCAACTGACGATGAAGGTCAGTGATGATGATATCAGAGAAATGTTATGCAAACGGCACGGAGCAGCGCTTGACCTATTTAAACACACTTAAAATTCATTTAGGGGTATCACATCACAAAGTGGATTGGAGCCGCTCTTTATTGATGTGATAACCTGCAGAGAAGCTTCCTCTTTTATCGGGTACAGAAGGAAGATACGATACAGTGAGATCTGGACAAGTCTGTCTGGATTAAAAGGAATGGGACAGATTTTTTTCACTGTGTTGTCTTTAAACCATCTGTTACGGCGTCGTTCTACATGTCCACGTTTGAGATCTGTTCATTGTGATGCTGGTTCAACCCAACAGAACTGACACGTTAACCCATAAATACCCAGTGGTACTTTTAGTAATTTTTCTCTCTATTCAGCCTTTCATAAGTGATTTATCACCACTTATTATCTTATCTTCTTTATGCTGCTTTTTTTTTCAGTGAAAATCTTTTTTTTTTTTTCCTATATTGAATCCGGGGTGTCAAACATACATATAAATGTAGACGGGTAATATCCACAAATAATTGGTTCCTCGTACAGCATAAACTTCATAAGCACATGCAAACATTACTTATTGAATCTTTAATTTCCCATTGTCCACAGTGGATAATGTAACTGAAGCATATAGTGTAGTGGGTCTCAACTGGTGTGACTTCAGGACCCACTGTCACCCCTCAATGACAAACCACAACCCAAATTGATAAAAGTTAAACTTCTGAAATATATTTAATAAAACAATGGTGTGTTTTGAACCTGAGATAATACAGAATATCACAATAGGCCAACACAGGAAACAAGTTTAATGATAAACCAAACTGACCAGCAGGTGGTGAGGTGATGCTAAATATGGAAATATTCCCTTTAATATTAAATTAGGTACATTTTAACCAAATTAACCATTTAACATTAACATTTTAACCACCAGCATTAAACACACTGAGGTTTTGTCCTTACTGTAGGTAAAGCCATATCTGATGTAGTCGTCGTCATACCTGAGTTTCTCCATGATATGAATAGAAACTTGTGGGTCTCCTTTTACGCTGTGAAATGTCTCATGTTAACTTGCACTACAGCGCATTACCGCCGTTTACTGTTGGGGAATCTGAGTGGGCGACGCTCATCTCCATAAAAAACAAAGCACAGGATTGGTTTCTCAGCTTCGAAGTTGAGTTGGCTAACATTAAAACACCTCTGGCACCCAGCGTAATGCAGAAACTTGTGAACATTTCGCATATTGAACCTTTAAATTCATTTCTGAGAGTGAAGTCAACTGGTAAACTGAAACGACGGCTTGGCAAAGTTACTAAAGTTTTTGTATCCATTCATAGTCATTCTTGCCCATGCATTAATAGAACTCCTATGTTCTCTCATTTGGGGAATACAGTAATGCCAAATAAAAACTCCAACGTCACATTACTACAAAATTAGATAATATAACAAGATAGCTCCTCACTTGATCTCACATGACTGCTGTAACACCTTTACTTAAATCTCACGCAGGTAATAAGGTGCTCTTACACGTCAGCAGTTGGAAGAGTGAGTCTGGAGTGGCTGGGCTAGCGTTCTATCCTAAGGCCCGGGGTAGCACTCTGGATGTGTTTGATAATGACAGGAAGAAAAGCGACAGCTAAGGTGTGTGAGAGGATTTGTTTTTGGCTGCTGTCTAGCACCTCTGCTAATCCCAGGGCTCTAATGTTAGCAGAAGCTGCAGGGGAAGTGCAGCTAAGAGCCAAATGCTATTGCTAGGTGAGGATTAAGGGGGGAAAAAAACAAACGAAATAAAGACATGACGGAAGTGTGACACTTGGGTGTTGACGATCTTACAGTCTGCTGCAGTCCCCATGATCTCTGGGATGGTTTGGACATGAATATAAACCTTATTTCCATGGCAACGATGATGTGTTAGCATGCTTGATTACCATGCGTATAGTAAAATCAGGAGACATGGAAGGAGCTGAATACCTGAGTAGATATTTTGGTCGAGGGCGGATATCACGTCAATACATGTCCAAGCAATGACAATACAGGCACTTTCATTATTCTTCTGTCTTTCTGATCAGGATATTTGTAAATGCATTGCACACAGCAGACCAATCAAGAGAATTGTCTGAGCAACAAGCTGTCCCCATCTTTTTTTTTTATTATTTTTTTTTATCGTATTCCATTTTAACTCATTCCTTTTATCCACATTCTGTTCAATTACTAATCACAAAGAGTGCAGGGAGACTTTGTATTTTTCCGGTTGCCAAGGGAACCCCATTGTCATTCCCAGTTGTTTGGTTTCTTCTTCTTCAAAGGTCAATGACTTGTCTGATTGAACACTTTTCATGCAAATAATCTTCTCAAGTAAGCATTCCCCACATTGGATTTTCAGAGTTGTTTCGTTCTAAATATGAACTGAACCACGCCCTGTCACATGAAAGCCACATGTATTGAAAATGTTAACAGCAGATGGCTGCGCTGTAATGGAAAATATTCGTAACCCAGTATTCAAAGCCAGGCACTAGTAGAAACATATCACTAAACTATCTGTGAGGTGGTTAGCATTAGAAATCCATTCCAATCCATAATATATGCAGGTCAGTGTATACTTCAAACTAAAAACAAAGCATTTTTAGATGCATCCATGTATCTGTGTTTCAAGGTTTGGTCATCAGTCAGTCATGTCTGCATTGTTTAAAAAAATCTGACATCTCCTGATCAACTTTAACAAATAATTGTTTATTTAGCAAAACTTGGACTCCAGGATGAGCTGAGTAGACCTCTGTGGCTAAAAGTTTCTGGTCAAATTTTGGCCATAACTCTTTAACCCTTAAAGCCCCAAACAGCCACCGTCAACCAAAGCCATCCACTGATCTAAACTGTTTAATACCTGTTTATCCACTAATCCTATCAATACATGTAAATAATTGGTGTAAAATGCGGTTTCTAAGCTTTAACTCATCATCAGATATGACCTGATATGACTTGGATGTTCAGAGGCTCCATAGTTACCGTGGAAACACCGTCATCCCCTACAACATTGATTCACCAGTAGCATGGAGTTGGATCAATGGCAGTGGATGGATTCACTTGTTTTTGCATTCAATTATTGATATCTTTGCTAAAAAACTACATTTTCTTAAGTATTTCTGTTTCTGATATAATATCTACATGATCAGTGAATTAGATATAACCAAAAATACATACTTTACACAGAAAAACACAAACTACAGAAGATAATATTAGAATAAATAGTGATAAATCACTTAAAAACGGTTAAATATAGAGAAAAATTCATTTGGGAACTGCCACAAAAGTAGCATTGGAAGTTTTATAGGTTAATGCATTGATTATACAGGTCATATTACTTCTGCCAATACTATTATTTAAATTTCTAATGAATGCACTTGTAATTAGACGTAAGGGTGAATATTTTCATTAACTTGTTTCCTACAGTTTTAGGAAAAATCTTAGATAAATGCTACACTATTTAATCCGATGTGAACTGTAGTAATTAGAAACAAAGAACAAGCTGAGACATTCAGAGGTGAAAAATCAATGGAAGATCATTAGAGATTAATTGCTGGCCACCTAATAGGATGTGGAGGATAGAGACTCATTGGAAACATGTATCTAATAATGGGTCTTAAATACAATACAATAATACTGTACAAAAGTTTTGAAGTTTTTCAGAAAATTTTACTTTATACATTAGGGACTTTTGCAAGACTGTTAAAAATGTCATCATAAGTGGATGTTTGTAGCAGCTGTGAGAAGGTTTTTTTTTCTTTTGTAATGGAAACCCACTTTTGCTCCATAGACTCATTAATATTGTACAACAATAGGCTCTCATAGTTATAACCCTTTTTTGCACCAGGTACTGTCAGATAGTGTTTCAAGTATTATCAGGTTCCAAACAAGTCAAAGTGATACTAAATATGACAGAAAATTCACGGTTCAAAAACAAATGTCAGATACAATATGAAAACATGCCCATGCCGGAGTTACGAACTCACAAAGTCTGCATAAAAAGTGTCATAAAAGCATCAAAAGGAAAAGGCAGGTAAAACTGAGGTGACACATCATTGTTTCGGTCAGCCCAGGAAGATTACAAATGGGTTAGTAAAAACAGGCAGTTAAAACAGGACAGATCACATGTTAAAGGCCACTGATGAAAAACCCAAGGATTAAAACATGGTTAAAACCACCCATTAAAAACCACTGCACACACTGATGCCGCATGTCACCAAACCAGCGCCATCATCATCTATGATCATGCAGATTATGGGACGTGTCATCCAAGTTAAAATGAAATCCCATAATAACATCAGAGTGAATATTTATACAGACTTTATCTTAATAAATCATCCAGGTTTGAAGTCTAATCACCTACATATATACACACATTTTTCCCTCTTCTCATGAAATGATTGTGATTTATTATTGATAGATAAAGTGTAACTGGGACTCAGAATGTCATCATTGTACCAGGTTAAAGGTGATTACTGATGTATATAAACAGGAATAAAAGGAGGAATGTTCACACTTTACAAGTAACAGTGTCTTAAATGTACTTTCCTCCGCTACACTATGTTTATGTAACTGTAGTTTTTGTACACAGTGCACATTTGATTATTTTATTATTTAACTCACCCTGTAGTTGTGTTTTAAGTTGAGGTGTACATTATGTCAAATTATATTATGTCAGTAATTTTAATTCTACAGTATTATTTTGGCATTATTATGTTGGACTATAATATTATTTCATCATCACTTATCGCACTTTATTATTTTATTTGCGTATGTGCGTAGTAATTACTTTAGTCTCTCCCATTGGGTTAAGAGGTAAGTTTAGTTCCTACCTGTTTTTGTTTCCGGGGGACATGTTTTGAATGGGATTCCTCAGAGAGTAAGTGAAGCACAAAGATGTGTGCCGTGTGTTAGAGGTCTGACTAAAACTAAAAGTACCATATTTTCCGGACTATAAGTCTCACTTTTTTTCATAGTTTGTCTGGTCCTGCGACTTATACTCAGGTGCGACTTATATATATTAAAATATATCATTTCA
>JAPQRQ010000015.1:12730514-12746488 GCA_037367365.1 Apogon talboti | reverse complement strand
GAAACACCGTCATCTTCTACAACATTGATTCACCAGTAAAACCCATGGAGTTGGATCAGTGACAGTGGATGGACACAGTTATTGATAGATTTACTGAAAAGTTCACATTTTCTTCAGGTTTTTTTGTGTTTAAATATAACCTTTGAATTAACTCTGAGTTTTCATGAGTATCTAAATCAAATATGGGAAAATGCATGATTGACACTGACAGTTTCAAAATATAGAGGATTATATAATAAATGGTGATGAATAACTTAATAAAGGTTAAATCTAGAGAAAAATTTGGGAACTGACACAAAAGTCGCACTGGGTCCTTATGGGATAAAAGAAGAGGATACATGGACACAAGATCAAAAGCAATATAAAAGATAAAAGAGACTGAAACGCTTCACTTCAGGGATGAAAACAGAAGACACAGAACAGATGCAGCTGTGGAAAAAAAAGAAGAGAGCACTAGTTTTAGTATGGCTTTGAATAAATATGTATTTTTATTCAAGAAACTATAGATAACATTCCACTTCTGTCACAAATATTTAACAAAATGCAGTTTTTTCAAACCTTGAACAATACAAACAACTGTAAAACACTGTTAAATAGGACTGTAAGTAAGAGTTTTACACTGTCAGTTATTTCTTATTGAACTGATCCGTTCCTTGGTGTTTAGCCTGTATTTGTGAATCCTTCCCAAGCTCCCAGCTCAGTAGCAGATGGACTAATCAACTAAGATCGATTAATTTCACATGTGCAGATCGGTCAGTCTTATGTAAAAGCCTCCAATCTTACAAAATCCTGAGGGTTGTGAGAATGTGAGGGCAGTTAAAGTAATGTTTAAAAAAATATATACACACACACTAGTAGAGTTGCAAGGTGCTGTACTTCACCTTAAATCTACAGGAGCAGAAATCAGAAGAAAAAAAACACCTGAACTGATACACACTTTCCTTCTGATAAATATAAGATGGAAGACCTGATGTCACTCCATGTTGTTATGAAAATTAAGCTGCTTTTTCAAGCTTCTATGCAGTACAGAGGACTAGTCATGCCAGGTCATCTGATAAAACCTGTGATTATTAAGGGTGGGTTTTACTGGGAATTTTGGTATCGATCCAATACCAAGCGCATACAGGGCTGGTATCGCCGATACCGATACTTTTACTTGAAATGTCATGATCACTAAATAATTTAAATAACAATGTAGTCAGTCTGCTACATTGCCTCTCTGATCACCAATTTCACGGCAAAGTGTGGCTGAGAGAGCAACAGAGGTGCACTGTTTGCACAGACAGACAGACAGACAGACTTGGAGAGAAGCTCTGCTTACATGAGCTCTGTGAGGAAAATCAAGTAATTTGCTGAACGTATAGAAGAGAAACTGCAACAAAAGTATCGATCTCATCACGCTAGTATCGATCCGATACCAATACTCACCTTGGTATCAGTACTATCGATATTTAGATCGATACGCCCAGCCATAGTGATTATTCTAAATCAGGGCGTCATGGGGTAGAAGTCTCATGTCCTCTCAGACCACTTCAACTCCAACATACTTTGCCTAGCGACGCTAAAGAACCTGTCAAGCATTGCAGCTTCAACAAAGTATTTGTCCTCCTGGGTTTTGACTTACTGTAATCCACCGGGTCGAATATTACTGAATATCGTTCTCTGTGCTGACCTGGACATAACCTGAAGGAGCCACCTTTACCTCCTCTTTCCCCGGCAGCCTTTCCCTCTGGAGACCCTGACCTGCTTGTTTGGCCCCGCTGCGAATGGCCCGCTGTAGCCTTTTCCCCGTGGAGATGTTAGCGGGTTTCCCATCTCCTGCCCATCGGGGCCAGACAGTAGCTTCTTTTTCCCTGAGAAAGCTCTGTGTGCCCAGAGGAACCTGCTGGGCAATAGCTCCTCACCCTCTCTTTATTTGCTCCTGTTCCTCTTATGGGAGTAATCCTTGCTCGGCAGTGTGCTAAGGGCTGGACGGGCAGGGTATGTAACTTGTTTGTGAATGTTCGGAGTGAGTGGGGGGTGGTGGGGGGGATTAATCTGTACCTGTCCAGCTCCTGTCTTGTTTGCAGAAAGGAGGGAATTGCAAGAGTTGGACAGAGAGGAAAGTGGACAAAGAAGTGGCGATGTGATGGACAGTAAGCACAAATTGGAACAGACTGAAGCAGGGATCTGTAATAAGATGGGATTCTGCTGTATTTCTCTTGCATCAATTGAAGTCTGGTTCTTTCAGCAAGTTTCAGAAAGCTAAATCTCTAAGGCTAATCTAAAAGCCTGGTATATTACCCAAAGTTTCACACAGAGAAGCTTTAAGGCCCACAAAAGATCTTAAAGGACAGCAGGACACAATACAAAAGGCCTTCAAGTCTTCATGTAACCATGAGCGGCATGTGGTCAGTTTAAGTCTGTGTGGTAATGTCAGGGGGATAAGACCGAGACAACAGGAACTTCTATTTATGCTCTGGCACAGATGTCTATTTTTGTCCTTTTAGGGTTATTCCTTCAGTTTGTGGCATTTTATTACTCAGCAATCATTCACACAAATTTGCTGGCGTGCAAGAATGGCAGAAA
The DNA here is from genome assembly GCA_037367365.1 of Apogon talboti. Classification (NCBI taxonomy): domain Eukaryota; kingdom Metazoa; phylum Chordata; class Actinopteri; order Kurtiformes; family Apogonidae; genus Apogon; species Apogon talboti. Next base: position 12,743,920 of record JAPQRQ010000015.1, on the reverse strand, counting down.
TGAACAGAAGACAGAAGGCCGGACCACAGGGTCAGTGTGACTGTCCAGACATTAAACCGTTGTAATGAAATAGGCCAGTACAGCGGAGCGTCTGAACATCCCTCTGTGATTGGTTAGCAAACTAAAAACAGGGTGGGTGATAGATTTTAATCTCTTCCCAGCCTGGCATTCACTGTCCACGTCTATTAGGTCCATCACTAAATCCTGTCAAATATATTGCCATCCCTGAAGGCGGCAGCCAGGAGCTGATCTTACCACCTGCAGTTGTCATTAAATCTTTCTGGGAGAAAACACCATGTTTGTGCGAGTATTAGTGAGGGGAGGAGTCAGCGATGTGTTCAGCCAGGATTAAAGCTGCTGTGAGGGAGTGGGAAACATCCACAGGACTGACACGGCAAAACAAAACTGTGTCTGTGTGCAGAGATACGGAGAGAAACTAAAGCGTGGAAGAGCAAACAGCTTGTTTTTCCATCCTCCTGTTTTAAATATGAGTTTTTGATTTGTACATAAAAGCAAAAACAACTGGAAATACTGGAAAGTGAAGACGTCAGGTCGAATAGTGGTGAAAATATATATATATATATAAAATGTCCTATTGCTTGGCTGAAGTGGAAAAGTTTGTTGAAACTAAATGCATCAAAGTGTATTGGAAACACATTTAGAGAATAAATCACGCTTGAAAGAAACTATACAATGCTGGGGCAACAGTTTCAATGGGAAAAAAAGAAGTACAATAAACTGCCAGTCAGAGAGAAATGTGGTTTGGTCCAAGGTTAAAGCTACTTAGTAAACAGTAATCCAAACTACCTTGTGGAAAAATAGTCAAAATGACCATGAACAAGCATAATAATAAGTACAGTATGAATACTGTATAAAGAAATCACATGACATTAAACAGAAACTGTCACTCAATTTGCCATAAAGTTACATTTAAAGCTGTGACTAAATATGAATACAAGTAAAACATGTAAATTGAGCTTGTAAATTGCTTTACTTAGAAATTGTATATTCAACAATAATAGTAGTAGTATTAGTGGTAGTTACAATGGTTCAATACATTATGTACTGAACTAATTGAACCACCATCGATCTACTGTGACATGTTAAATTGTGAAAATGTGAACAACTCTTTTCTAAACACAAAAAGCTGTAGCTGTTCTCTCATCTTTTTGGGAGAATCAACACTATTGTCTGAAACTAAATAAAACAATAATAATAATGATAAAACATGTCCCTGTCACTGAAAGCTTTAAAATGTCTCAAAATTGATTACATGCTGAAGTTACTATGAAGATACATTTATTCAAGTTACACTTTTACATATGTTTTTTTGGGGAAAAAAAATACATTATATTGTATGTAAAACAATAAACATGGGAAAACAGTAATGCAAACTGAGTATTTCAAGGTTAGTAAAACACAATGGCTACTCCCAGAATAAATGAATTATAATTTTTTTTTCTCAGTAAACTGTTAAAATTCTTCATTTATATTTATAATTCATTATTATTATTATTATTATTGTTAATTTCATCTACTATGGCTAAGTACATGTTTGAGATGAGTCTGGAGAAGAGAACACTTAGTGCTGGGATGAAACTCATTGAAAATACTGGATTTGTGGATGTCAGAATCAGAATGGTGTTTATTGCCATGTTCGTAAACAGGGTTCACAATACTAGGAATTTCCTTCAGTGGTTTGGTGCATATATAGAACATGGAGTAGGTAAGAAGCATGCAGTAAAAAATTAAATAAAATAAAATAAATAACCAAGTAAGGGAGATTTAATATACGATATACAATGTGGACAAAACCAGTGGGTTTGAGTGACGTATAACGGTACCGGTTCTCCATCACCAGGGTCGCAGGGGTCGCTTGGAGCCTGGTTCCGGTTCCGGTTCTGTGCAAATAGTCCAAGTAATTAACAGTTCAGTGTTAGTGAGCTGAGTTTTCAGATGTGTTGTGAACTCCAGTAAACGTTGTGAGGCTGCTCCTGCTCCTCGGCTCCAAACTCCATCGGCTGCCCCACCATCTTTTCCTCAGCCTGCGGTGTGTTAATCATCCGGCACCTGTGCCAACTTATTACGGTAGGGAAGAGCCACAAATACAATTATGATAATGGGGCACAGATAGTGGAGAGGATAATTGCATATACTTTGAATGAACATGACTTGACATTGTGAATTAAGTCCCGGTTCACATCTGCGACTCACCGCTCTGTGCCTGCGTGGAGGCGCTCAGCTGGAACGCCACAACTTTGACGGGAAGCAGACAATAAAAACTCTGTCAAGTCTGTGACATGAAGGTTTGTCAGTAAAAAGTGTCTGCTCGTCTCGAAATGTAATGATATTAGAGCCTGTGTTTGTCTGAAGTATACCGTACCGCCACGACAACAAATCAGCATTAGAATGAAGCGAGAGCCGTTCGGGACGAGGAGAGAAAAAGATTTGGCACCGACGTGACTGGCAAAAGGCCATGTGTAGTTCAGTCGCACCCCCGGTTTGTTTCCTTTGATTCAGCATTCAAGGAAAAAGCCATTAGTCAATCCCAAGGAGGCAGGACGCCATCCAAGTGAGTTATGTCCTGCATCATTTTCCATGGAAGCAGGACAGATTAGTTTGCTACAGCATTCAGTCTGTGTGTAGCAGCCTGACGCATTAAAATATGGACAGACTCTCCTTGCTTGACTCAGCAGAGAGAGGAGGTTGTCTGGAGCAGATAAGGATGAATTAGTTGTCATTTGGCTAATCACGTTACCAATGGGTTTATGAGGCTTTGAATGTCTCGGCTGAGGAGAATTATATCCGTCTTACGAACAGAAAACAGAACAAAGAGAAAAAAAAGCTGTGTTGTTCTGTGTGATATACCAGCATGGAATACGGATGCTAATAAGTGGAGTTTTATTATGCCAGGCTTTATCCTAAAGTAATCTTTCCAGTCAGGTTGGAGATGGAGCAGAAGGATATTTATGAAAGCAAATAAACAAACTAAGGCAAATTTCGCCAAAACTATAAATGCCATGGTAACAGCACACACTGCGTGATTGTTTTCGTCTTGGAAACCAGACTGAGATCTGCAACCAATCTGAATAACACTTCAGCATGGTGCAGAAGAACACAAAGAGAGAACCCAATAAATATAAGGGTTTTTCTTCACTCTCAAATGGTAAAATTGAACCCAAAAGACATCAAAGCGCGCTATCTCTCTTTTTTTTTTTTTGTCTTAGTTCTTGAGACAAATCTGGGGCCCCGTGGTGGTTTTACTGCCACTGTCTGACTTCAGACAGAAGTGGGGGGTCTCCTTTTTGTTCTGGGAGCTGTGCAGCAGCTTTGTGTTGCAGGTGAGGAATATGGGCGCAGACTTTCTCAGACAATCCCAACCTGTGTCAGGATAAAGGCCGGGCCTCGTCTCTGCTGGGTCCTCTTTATTTAGAGCTGAAATATTGAGACAGTCTTTGCCAAAAACGTAAAAGGAAAAACACTCAGGAGGGATTAAAAAGTGGGGGCACAGCCGTGACTGCGGATCTGAACCCTTTCCTGCTGGGTTTAACTCTGCCAAATGCAATATTTTATCGTGTTGAAATGAGTTTGGAACAAAATGAGGAGGTGCAACAAAAGGAGCAACACCTGCATGTGTGATTATAAATTTAAACACTTAAGAAAGACCTTTGGCGCCATGGAAATGTACTTTGTGTGGCCTACTGTACCAGCTGAGATCCTGACTCTGCTGAAATGTGAGGCTGACAAAGCAACAAAATTGGTGGTTATTACCGTGTTTGTTCATGGGCAAAGTCTATAGAAGTCCATCTCTCAGCAACACTGGGGCAGAAAAGCAGCTGATGCTGTTTAAAAGCCACAGTCAGACCCCATTCAACGTTAATTATTGCCATTTTACAGTCTTGTAGTGTACACAGAAACAGAATATAAATGCCTTTCACCTCTCTCTATTATAAATATTGTTTCACATTTCTAAATAGTATAAAAGGAATGCATAAACTACAGAACATGGGGTTATATGTGTCCTCTACAGACCCAGCAGTGCATCTTTATCCACTGTGTGGGACAAGAGTTACACACAAAAAAAGAGAAAGAAAATAAAAGCTATCGACTGCAAAGGATGTTCCATAAAAAATCTGATTCCAATCAAGACAGTTATTTAATGTAAAAAAGGCAAAACTTTATGAAGATGTAAGGCTGTTTAGACTAAAGTATTAATCCAGCTGTTATTTCCTGATTTGTCAAATAAAAAACAACAAGTACCGGAAAAGTTAAAGTGAGCATAGATTGAAGTAATACTTAACCCATAAATAAAAACAACACTTATTTAATTAATAAAATAGATTACAAAGTAGTTTTATCAAATAATAAGGTTGGATAAATCTTTTAAAACCATTCATTGATCCTAAAAGGTTGCTCACACTGACCTAACATTATTAGACGTCTCCTATATGAACTGAAAAGTGGCCAAACTCCATGTTAGTATCTGCTCAATAGACAGTTTTCATTGAATTTGTGACTTTGGCCTTTTCCTGTTTTTAAAGAATGCAGGGTGTCGTTTAATTCAGTCTGTTTTGCAAATTCCACCCTTCCAACTTTGCATGTGCGTTTGGGTGAAGTCCTTTTTTTGGTGGGTAGGAGCTAGCTTAACTGGGACTGAACGTACGTGACAACATGATGCATTAGCACATCCCATGCACATGTACTTCATGTAATCGAGCATGTTGATGTACGTGCAATGCACCTTCTAACAGCTCTACTATGGACTTGGCTGCAGGATTCTTCTGTATATTATCTGTCTGTGTATTATTTCAGTACAGGTGTTAAAACCAAATACAGCAATTTTTTGGTAGATTTTTAAAATACAATCGTTTAATTTACTTTTGTCTTGAGAAAGAAAAGAAAACTTACAACATCAAATAATTGGAGTGAATTTATAAAAATCCTGGCTAAAATGACATCAAATAAATGAGCAAAAGATTTAGAGCGACCTATGAGAATTCTGTCAGTCAGTTTTGGTGTCTTTGACATGGAGCACTTATTGAAGACGGCCCAGAGGTCCTTCACTTTGGTTATTATGTCTTGTCAGTGGGAATAAATGCCAATCAGATGAGCTTGTTAAAAGGCTATTTAATCAGCAGAGCATTTAGAAGAATGAAAAATGCATTTCTCTGACCTTACCAAGCCACTTGCTCTTCGGTTTGCCGTTGTAAGGCTGAATACATACATAAAGATACAGGCGGAAAAAAAGGGAACTGAAAAGAACAGATATTGAAAAAAGAGAAGCTGATTGTAGATTTCCGTGTTTTGCAGAGTGCGTCCCCTGTCTGGGTCCACCAGTGTTGTCTATTCAGTCTTTGTCATCCTCCCTCTTCCTGGCAGGCACTTGGCATGGCCCTTATTCTGGGTCCTCGCTCAAACAAACACACCCTGATGTTTTGTCACTGTTGTTGGACAGAAAATGCTCTGTGCTTTTTTCTGTTTGACTAGTCTTTGGTCTGAAAATGCTCAACATTTGGGGGTTTCGAGCAGCTGCTTTCCCAGATCAGTGGAGAATGAATACATTACGCTGAGGTCTGTGTTGAGATTCGTCCATGGTTGAAATGCAAATATTTTATGCCCCTGAAATCAAATCATTTCAGTACCCGCTGAACCCAAAAGAGAATATATTCTTCCTTTTTTTCCTTCCTTAAGAGTACAAAGGTACCTGCCTGGAGCCACGAGCAGAGTTCTGCACAGATCTGCAGCGCCTGTTTCACATTTACATGCAGAGGCTCTCAAGTGGGTATTCCCACTTTTCTAAGTTTTAGAACTGACTCCGCTAATTAACCTTGACACCACTGTCAAAGCTCAGATAAATTATACAGTAGATTCAAATATAACACCAGTACATTTCTGAACAGTTCATTAGATCGTTTGACTAATGAACAGCCAGTGGAGTCACAGATAGTTTACAGTGTGTGTCAGCGGACAAAGTGGGAACATTTAATGTAAGAGACGCTGAGTGTTGCTGTGTTGAGGGAAATGTAGGCACCGAGACTTATATGTTAATTTAACACTAGTGAGACATCAAAGCTAACAGCAAATTCCAAAAGGACTTCTCAGGTGAGGCATGTTTTTCCAAGATGGCTAATATTGTGACTAATTGACCCCAGGTAGGTGGATGGATGGATGGATGGATGGATGGATGGATGGATGGATGGATGGATGGATGGATGGACGGATGGATGGACGGATGGACGGATGGATGGATGGGTGGGTGGGTGGATAGATAGATAGATAGATAGATAGATAGATAGATAGATAGATAGATAGATAGATAGATAGAAGTAAATCAAGTAAAGTCTTTCAGGACTTAGTTGGACTCCTACAGTTGTGGAACAGACCCTAATGATGCTGATGCTGCTCAGACGGTTATCGTCTTTCACAGACAGCCTACTGTACTACTACAGTTTCTTTGTTGACCTCTTGTGACTCAGTGTTTTTGTCGAACCTGAGGAGAGAATCCAACAAAGTCCCAACATATGTGTAGGTGTCCACAGTTTGGACCTCCTCACCATGAACAATGCTGTCTTCAGGCTCAGACATCTCCTTTCTAGAAGTGATCCATAGTCTACTTATTATTGCAGTGCACAATAGTCTGGTGTGAATAAGACATAAAACCACTTTCTGAGACCCAACAAGAACATTTAGAACTTAAACTAGTCTTTATAACATTCCCTTTGCTCTTGTACCAATGTTATGGTCCGACTTGAGTATTTCTGTCAGTACACTAACAGAATAGTATATATTTACTATTGCAGTGCACAAAGGTAGACAAGTTAGTGTGTCTCAAGTCAAAGTGATCGTTGTGCACTTACCAGAACAGGAAATGGCCACACAATGTTCTTCTTCACTGCTTTTTCATGGTTAATCAGTGGAGCATTAGCATCTGTCAGAATATCTGTCAACTTTCCATTTGTTCTGTTGCATTATTCATTAACCCTTAGAAGTCTCAGTGTATTTTGTTCCTTTTTGGAATACTTTTGCTTTTGCCTTTATATTTCCCTTTAAAAAACAGTTTACCTTTCCTTGTTTGGTATAATTTTTTCAGCGCAACAATTTTTTTGTTTTCATTTGACATTCTGTATTAACACACTGAACCTAAAGTCACATAAAAAACATGAAATACGAGTGGGAAAAAGTTAGATTCTTTACTGTTTTTCACTGAAAGAATTTTATAACTTACACTGAACATATCAATTGAAAACTTCTAAAAACATAACAATTTTACTATAAATTAACAATGTTCTACACAACTGTTGACATGAAAACGCCTCAGGCATTTTTTTAAGGAAAACTATACACAACTATTTGCAAAACAATCTGATGTCAAAATATGATGCGACAAACATGTTCAGTGAACCAGTTTTACAACTCAGAAATAATACAGCTATGTATAACAACAATCAGATGTCACATGACGCCCCACATCTGATTGGCTGATGTAGTGCACTTTTCCAACAAATGTGTTGACATGTTTGCTTTTGGTTTTTTTTCTGCACTTTCCCTTTGAAATTTTTTCCATGTCTTCCTGCACCAAACATGTATGAAACGTGATGACAATATTGGCAAAAATGTTATTTTTATTGTGTATCATAAGTCTGCTTTTACTTGGCCTGTCGACACATGTAACGTCACAGTTTTACTTTGACATCTGCACTTTGAAAGGAAGACTTATTGAGGCTCCGTCTCGCTGCTACATCGTCTTCACTCTGTTATGTGTGACTTTGATGCATCGGTGCATCCAGGGACTCCTAAGGGTTAACCTGTACCTTTGTTCCTATTGTATATTTTTGGTGAAAATGACTGAGTGGTGTTTGTCGCGGTGATCGCAGCTTTTTCCATTGTCATTTCTAGACTCTGTGCTTTCTCAACACATGGTTGTTGTTGAGAGTGAAAAGTGTCCAAACTTCCACACTCAGCTTTTTGCCCATTTTGAGTGTACATCCAGGTTCTTACTGTGCTCTACATCATGCCATAACTGACAGTGTAGATGTACTTACACGCCCAAAATAGTAAGTACAGCAGTACACAATTGGAGAAGTAGTGATTGATGAGACGTATGGTGGTTCTAGATGTCGAAAAAGTAAAGTGACAAACTCTGAACCAGAGCTAGCACCAGGTTTGTGTTGGCGGAAATGTATCAGAGACGGGCGTACAGTGGTCAGCATACATGTCATCATTTTGTTTCCAGGGCAGAACTGCAAAAATGTGGGGAAGTGGTACCTGTTCTTGCTATTCTGACAACTATCTAAATCCATTTGGTGTATTTTGTGTCAGCTGTCATGGCATTAAAATTTTCTATATACGGTACTTTTATGAAAGTACTCCACTCTTCCGTCAGTAGGTAACACCTTTAACAAACTCATGGATATTTTACTGAGATTTTCAGTTTTTTTTTTTCAATTTTACAGGGATTTGTGGAAAAACCAGAACAAGCAGGACAGGAATCATAGTTGTTTTTCTATATAAATATGCACATCTCGGATGAACAACCACTGTTTTATTCATTTTGAACATCATGTGTGTCATTCTCTTGGCTGTTTTTGATTCTCTCCTGTTTGCTTTAGTGCCTGGTTTCTGGTTACAGGCAGGAAATCACCATGAAAATCACCACTTTTGCAAAACCTAAGGTGCCAGAGGTGGTCAATTCTGGACTAACCAACGAGATTACTCACATGTGAGGCCGCAATGTAAGAGCCTTTGTCTCGCTGAAGAGGGACAAGGCTTCACCATTGTTGCTATTAAATTAAAATCACAGCATTGCTGAAAGGCAACCCTCCCCCTGAAAGAACCACAACTCAGATATTATATACATCGGGAGTCATTCTTCTGGGATTGTCCACCTCTATTCCACAGATAATCTTCAGTTAATTCTCTGGTATCCTGCTCAATCACAGAAGGATCTCTTCTTTTTGTGCCTTTTTCATCTGTGTAGTTTCCCAAAGCTGTCACAAGTAAAGTCTCCATGCAGATTGCTCTAATATGCAAGTGTCTGTCTTGGGTTAATGGAGTGAAACCAAACCACAGAGGATCAATAACTTATTTGGATGGTAACAATAGGTCATTGCCATGTGTTGTCCCATGTTTATAAGTGACAGATGCAATTAAGTCAAAATGTAGGTGCACACAAACACAGTTTAGAGAAATACACTGATTTTTTTTTTTTTTTTTTTGAACAATGTGGGGAACCCTTCTACCTCATACCTGACATTGCAATGCACGTTCAGGCCCTTTTATGCTAATGTGGACCAGATTTTCCCCAAAGGAACTACAAGCAGGAGCTAACATTAGTGGGAGGAATAGTCCCTGTTGTTGTTCACCTTTACTCAGCTTTTAGAGGCAGTGACACATGGAGTGTTATCACTGCCTGGATGTGCAGGTTGTGTGTGTCTTACCTGTACGTGTGGTTCCTGCAGTTGTGTTAATATATGCAAAGTGGCTTCACAAAATGGCCGAAGTATTTTCCGGCTGCTGACTGGCTTGGTCACCCCTGAGCACAGAACAGGCACAGTTTATCATGACTTTTAAATTACTTTTGTCACTGCCTTTAGCAAGTAGTGTTGTCAAGGGGAAAAACTGTCCTGTAAACTGGAGGTGCTGTGGATTTCATTTGTAGCGCAATTCATTTGGAATAAATATAATATTCAAAGAACATGAGTGTGTTTTTGAGTGAATGACCGACAGTCAACTGAAACAATTACAGCGACGTTGCATTCCCTCTATCACAGATGTAGAGCAAGTCATTTTCATACTGTGTGTTATAGAAAGAACATTACTGTGGTTTCTATGTTAAGCAGGAACACACACTATTGACAGTGCAATAGTGTGTGTTCCAATAGACACAGATCATGTTGAAACAGAATTTTTTTACTTAAGACTGAACAAAGTTGCACCGGAAAACCAATCCTACCCTGTGTATTTAATTACATCATGGTACATATAGGTTAAGGAATGAGGACTGCCCCCGCAGGTTTGTACTGCAGGCACTAGGCATGATGGGTAATCACGCTCTCACACCTGTCTTCTTTCTCTGATACGTCCATCACTCTGGAACTGGGTCAATGTGGACTCATCAGACCACATGACCTTTTTCCATTGACACAGTCTAAACTTTATGCCAGGGTGTCAGTCATTTTAGTTCAGGGGCCACATACAGCCTAATATGACATAAAGTGGGTTGGACCAGTAAAATAATATAAATAATAGGATGAGAACAGATAAATAATGTCAACTCCAGAGTTTTCTATGTTTTTGAGCGAAAAAAAAGTCCAATTCCGTGGTGAAAACGTTCACATCTACGAACTGCACTTCATAACATGAACAAATATGAACAACCTGAAAATTCTTAAGAAAAATAAGTGCAATTTTAACAAATGTTACACCTTAGTTTATCATTTATCCGTGTGTTTACTTACAGATCACAGTGGATCTACAAATACACAAAACATTTAATGAGATAGAATACTGTTAAAACTCCACATACTGAAGACATTTAAGGTTGTTCATATTTATTCAGGTCATTCACATTTTTGGTAAAAGGCTATTCTGTAAATACTAGTACTGGTAATAATAACTACCTAACTAACTACCATATTCTAAGGAAAACCAGCAAAGGTTTTTTGTTTTGCATTAAATTGATTGGAAACAGCATGATGCAACAGTTTTTCAGATGGATTTTTTATTTTATTTTTTAGATTTTTTAATGGAATGTCCTTTGACATGGACAGCGTTTGTTTGTTTGTTTTTCTTTTTTTTCTTTTTTTTTTCAGTAAAGCTGCTCCTCTCCCCTTCCGAGGACAAACATGCATTTCTGGGTCTCAGGAGGTTATGTTATGCTACTATTCAGAGTTTGTACACAAGACCTTTTGATGCCAAGATGCACCGTGGATGTAACAAAGCCATTTACACTTTTTATTTTTTTTTTAGAAAGACTGTTTTCTGTAGTGCTGCTGGCCTCAGCTGCAGTGCTTGAAAATACACTTGGTTGTATTATAAGAAAAACAAATATCTGAGAGATGTCAGCTTTGACATTTTGGAGTTGTTACTGTACACGGCCTGCTGCTGTGGACTGTGCACGAGGCTCTGACTCAAGCACAGGTGGAAGTTGCATTAACAAACAGTGAATCTCTCATTGTCACAACGTTAGAGGCAAACCAAACTTTTTCATTAAATCGCCTTGGTCAAAAATTTCACAGGGCTCACGCTATTTTATCATATTATTATATTCATCTGCCAGACAGTAGTGCTGAGCGACGCCACACTTTTATCATTCGTTATGATATTGATGACTTTTTTGGCATATATATCCAATACCCTATTAATACAATCATTGCACTTAAAAGACATCCCACATGACAAATACTGACATTTAACAGCGTTAATGTGCATAACCTTTGGTGGCCACAAAACACACAATTAATTAAGATAAATATTAATTAAAATGTAAAAATAAAGCCTTGAAGTAAGTTACCCTATAACATTCAGATGTGACACAGGCGCTTTATTGATATTGATACTTTATTAGCATAATTGATCCTCAAATGAGTAGTGTGTGTGTATCGATATATCCATACCACAGAATCGATCTGCCCACCACGACCAGACACCTTCTCATGATACTAGTTAAGACCCACATATGTCAACTCTGTTGGTGTTCACCCTCCAATATGATGCAGTCACTGTAGAGTAGTTGTACAAAACATAGTACCTACAGTAAGCATGAGTTATAGACGCTAATAAGATGTTCGGTAAAAGTAAAGTGCTTCAAACATTTAATTTTCACAATTTATTAGTATGAAATAAAAAGCCCTATAATGTTAAATAGGACAGGTTATATCTGTTGTAACTGTAATGTAAGTGTATATGATTCCTTCAGAAACCAATGTTATATTCATGCTGAAGCTGTATCAGTTTTATAAAACGGAATCTATGTGTAAATACAGATGTTTTGGAAGTTGTCTTAGATTTCATGAGCCCCTGACATGTCGCTCTTTGTGTTCATAGAACTGCCTCTCCTTTTCTGTATAAGCTGATCCATCGCTGGATCTTTCACCTGCCTTTCACTGGGTTAAAAAGGGAAAGTCAAACATCCTCTCAGGCAGTCGGGGATGATGATGATGATGATGATGATATCTCGGTGAGGCATTGAAAGCGAGCCGGAAACACACAAACACACAGACTGGGGCGCACACACACACACACACACACACACACACACACACAGCGGTAATCAGCCGCCACTGATGACTTGCCACTACTCCTCCCTCCAGATTCCTGACATCATGAAAATTAATGTCCTGGCATCCATTTCTTTGGCCCAGGCTGGGGCTCAGAGGTGGGATCAGGCCACTTCTGCATTTTGATTCTGATTTTATTTCCGTATTTTTATATTTATTTCCACTTGGCTCTTCTCCTTGTCCATGTTTGCTGTGACAGTGTGAGAAAGTGTGTGTGTGTGTGTGTGTGTGTGTGTGTGTGTGTGTGTGTGTGTGTGTGTGTGTGTGTGTGTGTGTGTGTGTGTGTAAGAAGGAAGAAGTAATCTCTCAAGATGTCAGCGAGGTAATTTCATTTTTCTCGGAGCTATCAAAAGATTGTCATTTGGCAATCACACCGTGGCAGGCTTTCTTCACCTCCAGAGGATTCCTTCATTTTTACTGCGCCTAACACGTATTCACAGAACATGCAAGTGGAATCAGGGACTGTAACAGTTTGCCTGAGGATGAGGAGGCTGCACCGACATATGTGCTCATGGGCGTTCTGGTGCATTCAAATGTAAATCTGTGAATCATAAAATGAAAATGGAAAAGGAGAAGAAAAAAAAAGAATATCCACCATCACTCTCCATACTAGTCCACTAACTGTTCCACTACCTTTCTTCTTTCTTACCCACACCCCTGCCTAGGTAATACGTTTAAAGCAGTGCTGGCTAAATATTGTCTGATTCAATATTTTTTTTTCATCCCACTTAAAAGACCTTGATGACAAATCAAGTACGATTTTAGAATTGTAGTACTTTACTTCTAAAAACCACTCCACTGACCCTTTCTAGGACACTCACAGAAATACTCTGAAATTCAAAATGTCAACCTTAGTGGGTTATTGCAGGACATGACAAGACTGTATTACTTTTGTGAAATTTTTCCAAAGTTTTGATTATGTAGAAAATCAAGGTCAATGAAGTTACCATATTTGGTTCCTTACCTGTAAGTGGCAAAAAAACAAAAAAAAATCCAAGAAGTAAATATATAAAATACAAGAAAAACACATGTAAGATGAAAGGAACATGACTTTTAGAACATTAGAACATCACTTTTAGAACATTAGTCCTCCATCAGTGCTGATCCAGACCCCTGTCCACATCCACA
>JAPQRQ010000015.1:12511502-12523535 GCA_037367365.1 Apogon talboti | reverse complement strand
ATGTTCAAAGGGTTAATGTGGATGTGGACAGGGGTCTGGACCAGCACTGATGGAGGACTAATGTTCTAAAAGTGATGGTCTAATGTTCTAAAATACATGTTCCTTTCACCTTGCATATTTTTTTTGTATTTTTTATCTATAGTTTTTTTTTTGTTTTTTTTTTTGGGCAAGGAACCAAATATGGTAACTTCTTTAACCTTAATTTTCTACATAATAAATAAATAAATAAATATATATATATATTTATTTATTTATTTATGTATTTATTTATTTTTTAATTCACAAAAGTAATACAGTCTTGAAATGCCCTCCAATAACACACTAAGGTTAGAATTTGGACGTCCAGAGTATGTCTATGAGTGCCCTATAAAAGGTTAATTCAAAATGTTTATTGCTCCACTGATGTGGATTTTATTATTGACCTCCTGAGACCCAGGAAAGTAAAAGCATAGGTTTTTTTTGTTTTGTTTTGTTTTTTTGTGTTTTTTTTTAATAGTAGTCTTGATTGGCAACAGCATAATGCAACAATTTTTTTCAGATACTTTTTTTAATGGAATGTCCTTTGCTATGGACAACACTTTTTGTTTGTTTTTTTAAGTAAAGCTGTGAAACTCTTGTTCCCTACAGATGAACAAAACCACCTTACTGGGTCTTAAGAAGTTAAACCTGACTCCATTGTATATCTCTCCGACAGTGTGTTACTGTAAATCACCCCTCAAATGTGTTTGGGTTCTTGTTCTACGACCCTTACCATCTTCGAGTAGCAATTTGTCGACATTCAGTCAAACCATATAGATGAAAGACAACATCAGAGTGAAGAGGTGAACAGATGCTGCCATTATCATCAACCAAGAAGCGTACGACCCGTGCGTCTGTACTCTCTCTTCTCTCTTTCTTGCCTCCAGCCTTTTGTTGCCCAACAACAGCTTAAATTAGATCACTGTCCAGTGTTTTGCTCTGATGATTAGCTTATAAGCCACTGCAGGCTCCCATGATCACTGAGGCATGAGTGGAACAAGATACAGCCCTGAGAGTGACGAGTTGTCATGCACAAGTCCTCCTATAGCCATCTGTTCCACCATGTAAAATCAGTCTGTACGAGACTCCACACACCATCCCAGGGGCGCAGGCGCTCAGACACCACGGAAACTCAAACAGTGTAAATGCTTATTTAGGCCATTTTAGACAGGAGTCTCCACCTGCATGGCCAGCGGGTATATGAAGAAAGACAAACCAGATGCTTTCACCAGTCGACTGTGCTCTTAATTATTATTTTATTTCATGTGGTTCTTTAATGGTTTGGTTACATGACTTTTTATTCTACTGCTCAGATAAATGCCATAAAAATGCGATCTGAAGTCTAATCATATTCACTTTTAATCTGTTTTCCATTTATTTTGATAGTAAATGTACAAAATTCACTAAATGTTTCACCAGACTGTATTTACATTTACCAAGTCCTTATTTACGTCTTGAATGAATCCTGAGGTAATATTTAGTTAGACTTACATCACTAATTTTGGATTATTTCATTCATCGACATTTTTAGTATAATTAAGCTAAGACAGTGTGTAATGCTATGGAGAGATCAATTAAAAATGCTTTGTTTTGTGGAAATTGAACTTATTTCTATTTAAACTGGTTATCAGTACATCATTCAAATATGTGTAATTGAAATTATTACTCAAAACTACCTTTCACTTAAATTATAGTGTAAATATTGCTGTTCAGGCCGTTTTTAGATTTACACTGAACACCAAATATGGGTTCATTTAGGTTTGATGGATAAACAATTCAAGTCAGTACAGCAATATTTACAAACACCAGTGCTACAGGAGTAAGAATAGAGCAAATATAAAATTAAAAAAGCCAAAAAATAAGATAAGAAAATATAATAAAAAAAAAACATTTACAATTTAATAAAGTAACATAAAAATAGAGCTTAGTAGAATAAAGAATAAAAAATAAAACGGGACAAAATATGAATAGGTGCAATTTACAGTATTAACAGTGTTAACAGTTTGTTTTACCATGAATAACAGTATGTATATCAATGAAACAGTATGTAAGCCGCAAAAAAGGGAATATGACAATATAAAGTCAAGTAGGAAAGTCATGGAGGTTTGTACTTTTGTAAGCGATGGCATCAGAACAACACAAATATCCTGAAATGTTGGATAAAATATGAAGCTCTGTGATCAGCAACTAATTAGTACCTGACAAACCAATAACACAACTGGAAAACAGCATTATTACTATCATTATTAATAATAACAACAACAATATCAGTAATAATAATAATAATGATAATAAACACAGAATACACATGGTTTTGTGTATTCACAACCATCCCTTTGAAATGAGGCTCAGGGTGACTTTGTACACTAACAACTGGGAGGTCATTTCTAGTCAAATAATGCCTCATGCAGTGTCATCGCTGGTAAATATATTTTTGGCTGATAAATTTTCTCAGTTTACCATCATTATTTTCGACTCTACGCTATCCACAGTTTGGATGTAACTACTTGGAGTGAAATGTGCTTTGCAAATAAAGTTTTGCATGATTGTTTTGACATTAGTATTCAAGGCTCAATGGCAAATACAGTTATTATGATAACCATGGAATATATACATACTGTATATGTAAATAAGAAAGATGGGCCAGACACCCGTAGATAAAACAATAATAGAGGTCAGTTTTATTAAATGCATACCAAGTAATGCATTACTGTCATCTGCTATGTCATCGGGGGTATTCTGTAGGATACAATCTGCAACTTCATCAATAGAAATAGGTTAATTTGCTTGATTATACCTGCAGGGAAATTCCATCTCTGTATTTACCCATTGTAATAGACACAGAGTAGATAGCATTAGCATTAGCATTAGCACACAGTAGGATCAGTGAGCTGGTCAACAGGTAAACTCAACAAAGAAAACCTCTGATCTGACTGGAATCAAACCCAGAACTTTCTAAATGTAAGGATGAAGCACAAACCACCACACCGCACAGATGGCACTCAATATAACACAATGAACCTTTGAACACACAAGATAAGTGTTCCTTTATGAGCTTTATCTTAATCTCACCAAACCTGCCAAAATCATACAGTTACTCATTTTTATAATGTTATAAATGGGTTTATGTTTCCAAAACTGTGCATAGGGGGCATTTTGGGCAGAAGAAGAAGAAGAAAAAGAATAATAATATTTATTAGTCATTATAGTGCACATCTGGATGTGCAACACATGCTGAAACTGACCTTCTGCTTTTTTTACTGCAAATGAGGAGTGACTGCAATCATCTATTCTTTTGTTTTGAGGTTTTGTTGGAAGTGTATTTGCCTACATCCTCCTGAGGTACAGACACATGTAATTAAACATCTCTGTAATTTTTTTTGGGAGTAATGTGTTACAATAGTAATCCATTACAGTAATGGATTACTTTTTGCTGTAACGCAGTAGTGTAAGGCATTACTAATCAATTTTCAGTAATATTTTACTCGGTACATGTTCAGTAGCGCTTGCGTTACAACACAGTTTTGGGGGAGGGGATTTATGACGAGAGTCTGTATGCAACTCAAAAGTAATACAGGAATCATGGAACGCTTTACAATTCTGAGACAGTAATATTATAAGGAAAATAATTACTTTTAAATAACAGTAACAAGTAATCTGGAATGTTTTGGAACTTGGACAACACTGTCTATAGTAGGGTTGAGTAGAATTATTATCCTCAGTGGAGATCTGACAGAATCAGCTTCATTTTATCAGCACATGGGGGGTTTGTACCTCAGCAAAAATACGTCGCACACAAAAATACAATTTTCCCAAAGCAGGATCCATGTATAAATATGTAAAACAGAGCTCCTCCTACAGTCACGGCCTTCTGCTGCTGCTTTTCAAAAGCAGAATCCTACACTTACTGTTGTACTGATTTTTTTTCCCCACAGTATTAATCATATCCAACAAAAGCAAATTCACTACATTCACACATACTTCCACCGAAATCATCAGCTCTCCCGCTCCCAACCTGTCACATATGAATGACTCCAGCTTAAGTAATAGTAAATGACATCGGTAACCCTCTGAACCCACTTTTCACACTGACACAGGACTTAAAGGTGGAGAGGAGTTCCCTTTTGCAAAAGTTCGGTCCCATCTGCCGTTCTTCACTTACAAGAACTGATCGTTTGTATTCGTGTACATGTGTCTGGGCAGAGAAATTAAAATCAGGGTTTTCCGTATGTATTGTTATGTATGGATAGACTTGTGAAACCAAAGCTCCCTGTGGGACAATAAAGACTATCAGTTTATATTCATTGTATTGGTGCTTTCCATTTTCATTTCCATTTACTATGTGTGGCTCATTGCTTCCCTGGAGGAGCTGCATGTTGACTACTTAAATAAATCAAATAAAATCTATAATATAATATGTTTGCAAAAGACAGCATGTACAGTAAATGTGATATTGTTTCAGGCTCAGGCTGATATTAATAATTACAGTGTAACATCCCCTGTATTCTGGAACAAGCTAAGATAAGAAAAGAAGTGGGGAATGAATGAAAATGACGTGAAAGTCAAGAATTTTAATGGTCACATAACTGAATTAGAGCCTATATTTCTTTTGTTTTATAGCATCACCATTGAAACTAATGCTAATTAGCTGTCTGTTTTCCTTTCAGTGATCTGATGAGTTTATGGAAAAGCACTGGTTTGGTTTAATGCAAAGAAAACAGTGAAACGTGAGGATCACAGGTAAAATAATAAAGAAATTCTGGATGTTCATTCACAATAGATGCTGAGGAAATTAACATTGGAAAGGTTAAATCGAATCTGTGAATCTTAATATACGTATATTAATGTATGTGTCGCTTTGACAAAGTTTGGACTTGGACATGACTTGAACCAGGTAGGTATTGTTTTTACTTTTAAACAATTTTAACTATTTTATTCTGTAAAATTATATAAATTTAGGTGAGCTAGTTCTCTACCTCAGGTCACAAATGCAAAACTTATATTAGCTGTGATTGACTTTCATAGTTTTCATTCATTTATTTACATAGCAGGTCTTTTAATTGAAATAACTGAACAAGTGAACAAGAGAGGGAGAGCAGTGGTAGAGCGAGCAATAGACTGAATGAAAAAAGTAGTAGTAGTAGTAAGAAAAATAGGTATGACACAGAAAAATAAAGTGTTATTTTATTTATTCTGTCACAGTGGTTTTATTCTAAAAACACAAACAAGCCCGCAGCTTCACATAACTCCACATGAATATTCTAGAGTCAACACACAGCACAAGTGTCCTCATCTCAGCTGTGTGTCGTCAACAGGTCTGTTAAAGGCTGCGATTGTGTGTGTGTGTGTGTGTGTGTGTGTGTGTGTGTGTGTGTGCTTTGCCCAGGGTTTTGTCTCTCAGACAGAACTGTTCACTAAGTGCAAAGAGCAGAAAGAGAAGAGAGCTGTGTGACCAGAATCATTTCATCTTTATATTATTCCACCCACACATAAAGCAGTTATCAATTGAAGGTACGATACCCCAAAGCGTCCTGAACGCAGCAAAACAAAAGGCAAACAGGGTAGGGTTACTGCGGGTAAATACGCAGCCACAGAAGGTCAGGGGCGGCGAATGAGGAACACTTTTATAGTACAGTTTTAATACACACTTTGCCTTTTATCCAAATGATCTGACGTTCACAGCAGCGTGTACAGGTGTGAGTAAATACCAGAGTCTTAAAGCAGCTGGCTCAGGCACGTCAACGGCGTTCACACCAGACTGTACTGACCGATCACGGCCGCGTTGATGATTGTTAGCAGAGGTGTGCAGAGAAATGTGTGAGTTCGCAGCCTCTTAGGATGACATGTTGTTATCGCTCGTGGCATATTCTTTCAGAGTACATCTGAACAATCCTCCTGATGCACAGCAACCGTGTGATTAAAGAGTAAAACATGGTTCAGGGGTGTTTGAGTTCACATGTTAATATGAACACAGCAGACTACACACTTCTGCTGTGGGCTGTTATGAATATTGATCTGTGAGCTGATGGAGGTGTGTGTATACAGTATGTATGTACAGAGTGTGGGTGGGGAGCATGTAAAAATGACTGTATATGAGCAGTGTGCATTTTCCCCTCATGTGTGGGGCCCACTGTGACTGTTTGCTGCTGCAGTGGCCCAATTTCTTGCTAGAGATCATTAAATTTTCATCTTAAGCAACTTCTTGAGTTAGCTCCTGCTTTCTGCTGCGCTATAGAAACTTTGGCACTTGATTAAAAGAAGCATTTCTGTAAAGATCAGTATATACCTTGTGCTGGATTTGAGCAGTTTTATGAATTCAGTCTAAAATATGCAAAGAACGACCCACCAGATGCAGGCTCGTCAGCAGGTAAATTTCATTTCGTCGTGTTTTCTCGTAGATAAGCATCATTCATTACTGTTTCCTTTCATTTCACAATTTTTGCCTGTCTTTGTTTTTCTGCCAATTGTCTCAAGCAACACTTCTACCTTGATAGAAACTGGAGCTGATTACAGTCCTTCAGCTTTGCAGTGTTCCAAGCTATTGAAAAAAGAAAAAAAAAAACAGTATTTGGATAATGTAGAGTGTTTGATGTAAGCCCTGCATCCACCGTGTTGAGGTGAATGTGGCTATAATGACCAGGTTGCTGTACACGATCCCAGTTTTGTCAACAAATAATAATTCAGTCATTGTTTTCTGGATTTTAAACCCTACAAGTCAGTGTCCGTGTAACACAGCACCACACATGTCTATTAATATCTGCCAAAAAAACATGTATAGAGCTAATTCATATAATAGTTCACATTGTTGTTTAGGGTAGGTGATGTCTGTTTTATATGCAGGGAGTTTTGAGATTTACAGAGCCTCTAGTAGGTCCCTGAAGGCAGCAGCTGTCTTGACTCTGCAGCTGAGTTTCTATTGGTTTGAACTTTCTATGTGACTTATTCATTATTCATTGTCATTTCATGTCAGTTTTATATTTTCTTGAAAGTGAAGTAAAAAAACAACAATTTTACTTGAAGAAAAGTTATTTTTTATTTCAGGCATTATTTCTTCCTTCTTCATTGTTTGTTCTTTTTATTTGGCTATTTTTCACATGTTACACTACCTTTCTGAGCAAAAAAACAAAACAGATAAATCAATCTGTAATCTCCAAATTTCCATTTGCACATAGTTAAGGTGTGTTTTCACAAGTTATTTCACTTTTTTTCTTCAAAATTGGAATTCTAATTTTTCAGTTTCAGGGCCCAACATTTTCCTCAGTGTTCCAGCACAGATTAATTTTTATTCTGCTGATAGCTGAGAATGTTGTGCACATTTGGATATGTAACACATGGTTTCATCAGGTTATCTGAAGATGAATATAAGCAGGTAAAAAACAGACCCCTAAGGGTTAATATTATCTCCTCAGTAGTTCAACTGTTGCACATCAGTAACTCGTCTTCCTCCCAAACCTTCTGTTGCAGAATGGTCAAACTATCTCAACAATTTTAGTAACATTCACAAAAATTAATCCAAAAACCACCACTTAGCTTCACACAATAGTTTGGCAGGTGTATAGAGGTGTGAGCGCAAGCAGGGGCTGAAAACGTTTGTATAGTTTTGTTTAGTTTTTTTTCTTGCTACTTCTCTCAGGTTTTGTGTGAATGCTGAGGCACACCACCACCAATGCCTCCGAGGTGCGACTGTCCAAATGCTTTTCCTGCTCTGTTTGTTTAACGTATCATGACCCCGTCTGTAACGGCGCCGTTGTCCAGTGTCGACATTTGCACTTTCGCTGCCAAACCCGGTTGAACATCACACAGTGAGAACAGCGTCGTTTGGAGCCCAGTACATCCTGTAACACCGCCGCGCCGCTGTTTCATTTCAGACCAAGCAGGAGCACCGCAAAGCATCGTGGGTGCTCATGTAGAGTTCACAGACTGGTAGAATCAGTGAAGCCAGCAGTCGCTCCGTACCCAACCAGGATGTTTTATGTGTTATCCTTTCATTTGTCACCCGTCTGTATGCGTACCTCACTGTCATAGTCGTTAAATGTGTCATGTGACCTGACATATGAGGCATCTTCTATGCTCTCGTGGTTTTGGGTGAAAGTTTTTCAGACTTTGAACAGAATAAGTCACAGTCTTCCATCACTGATTGTGGAGGATGACTGCTGATTGGAGCTGCTGTGGAGGCAGGTGGTGGATCAATACCTTACAATGACAGCGTTCAGGGCAGTTATTGTCAGATTATTAGAGCTGACATTCACATCCTCATGGTTATCTGTATTTTTTTTAAAAAGGAAAATTATTTTAAACGTTTCTATCTTCATCTCAATCATGAGTTACATTTTCCCTTAGTTCTATGTGACAGGTTATAACCCATCACAGTCATTTATTATTACTCATTTGTTTGAGATAGCTTTAGTTCAGTGTGAAAATGCATGTCCTCACCTTCCTAAAATAATTGTCCAATTAATTTTTTGTCAAAAATGACTTTTTTTTGACCAAATCATCAAATGCTCAATTTCTGATGAACTTTTGTTTTGTGTATCCTGAAAAATCTGCAAAAACAAAAAAAATAAAAATAATAGGCAATTATTTGAAAGATGATGATATTGTTTTTTATTTGAATTACTTTCAAATGCTAATAATCTGTATCATATTGAGCCAAAAAAAGCATTTTGGTTTATCCCTCTATTGTGTTACCTGCCCTTTATGGCATTTTTGAAACATTTTATACATAATGTGTTCTGTATCTGTAGCTATAACCCATGTAGTGCCCATGGCGGCTTTAATGGACCCACAGTGTGCCTCATTCAGACCATCCTTCACTAACACGGCTAACGGTGCTAATACAGAGAGACAACAACTGGACAACTGCCAAACTTTTCTGTGTGAACTCACACTTTGCTCTTTTTGGACATGCAAGGACTGTTTTAACAGATGTTGTTTGGGTTACAGGACATGTGGAATGGAGACGTCCCTGCAACAAACGTCCCGAACCGAACAGGTCGGGCAAAGACATAGCGCTACACGCAAAGTAATGTCCCTCGGAAAGTTTTGTGCCAAGGGCTTGTGATCATGATTATCCGTCCATGATCGTCCTTTTCAAAACTTTGGGGCTGCAGGTAACCACTGTAACTACTGGAATTTGTCTGAGTGAATGATACAGATGCACAGGAGGGCGCCCGTTTCCACAGACTGTCACCACACCTATACCACAGCCATGGTTAATGCCGTGCCAAGCCCGTGTGGGAGTATGAGCTCTGCACAGAAGCAACACAATGATAGTGATCAATATGAGTGGTGCAAACGGAGTGACCTGCACACCCTCACAGACCACTTAGAAATGCATCACCCCACCTCCTAACAACTCCCCAGCCTGTTACTCCATCCCCTGGGCCTCCGTGCAGTATTAGGGCTAAGGGCATCCGAACCCCGTATATGTCCGTGGTGGGAGGTGGAGTTTGAAGGTGATAGACAAAGTCTTCAACTCTCCAAAGTGGCTCAAGGTTGCCGCTCACCCCCGAGGCTTCTCACTGCGAGGAGGGAAAAGGACAGAATGACAGCTGTGAAATGAATCGACCCACACCTAAAGCGCTTACGAAAAGGAGGCAGGAGCTTTGTGCCGTTGACCAAATTCAATGCTGGTCATTTTCAGAAATCCCTGTTATGTTCGACCTCAGAAATGTTTGAGTGATTGATGTTAAAGTGGAGTTCAGACCTTCATTTGCTGGTATTTTACAGAAGCGTGTGCCCTGGAACAGACTCCTTGGTGGTTTTCTCACTTTTTTTGTCCAAGTGCTCTTCAGTGAAAGGCCACTTACGCAACTATTATATTCATTTTTGTGTGTGTTGTAGTGAAGTTACTTTGTTTTGAATCATTCATTTGTCTTTCTAGTGAATATGGAGGAATGTTTTGCCCCAGCGACTCATGAATCTCCCAGACGAAGAGCGGAACAAGCCATTAGGAGAGTTGTGAATGATGTCATGTCAGCTGAGCGCTGCTAGAGACTAACGCATAGCCAGATGCTGTTTGCAATTGTTCAGCAAAGAGTGAGTACAAACATCCATCATGGGTTGGTCAGTAGGAGTCCAGCCCAGAATGAGTGGAGGGGGCAAAGGGTAGAAGGTGTGGAAATCTGACGCTTGTTAGAGTTGGACTCGTGTGTGAAGGGTCTTTGGAGTGGTTTTGTATGAGGGGAGGGGAGCAACAGTGTTCTAGTGTTCTAGTGTTTGGAGGCGACAGTGACCTTGTTCTAACATCCGTTCAGTACGTCCATTGAGTTTTCCTTTCAACCTGTGACTAACAACGCCCTAATGTGCTGTTTATCACATGAAAATATGGAAAAATGTGCAACACCTGGACCTGCGTTGATCAAACCGGGAAGTTTTCGGAGTTTTGTGTTAGCGGTGGTCTCTTTGATCCCTTCAACCACTGTCTTTAAAAGTTAGTGTTCTTTGACATGTTCTTTGACATGTTCATATCCGAGGCCTTTGTGATGTTTACATGTAGGTGTGCTGCTTCTCGTAGGCGCATCGCTTCAGCAGCCCGTCCAAAGGCCGGCGTGTTTTTCATTTAGAGCCGACTGCAACCGGGCACGAGGTCATGTGACACAAACTGATGTAGAAATCCCACCTGACGTCCATATTCTGAATGGTATGTAAACATGTCCAAAGAACCTTTTAACCTGAAGCAGAGTGGCACGCGTGGAAGGCATAAAAAGTATGGAATTTAGTGTGAAAGTCTTAATAAAGAATGGAAAAAAGCTTCTCTCATAGTTGAATTTCAGAGTATGTTCAAAGGCACATGACCTGGTAAAATAAGAATTAGAGCAAAACATAAAAAAACCTGATATAATTTCACTAACCGGTCTGTACCGGAATGATTCTAGTGAAACTTGTTTGTGTGATATTTGTGCACTTTTGTGATTTTCATATGTTTTGAACATTTTTCTGTCAGTAAAACATAATTTACTCTGAATTACACATCCATTCATTCATACATTTATTAAAATGAACTTTTCTGCTACACACAGCAGGTACAACCTCAGCCACAAAAGTAGGAACACACGTATAAAAGTACATAAAGTCAAAGTCTGGGGGAAAAAAAAATAGCAGTTTTTAAAAAGTCTGGAATTTTTATTTGGATAAAGAGCAAACACCCTGTAATGATTCAATCAGGGATATTCAGCCTCTCACAGATTTTAAGGATTTATCAAAGAGTGATATTCTGCTTTGGATGACTGCTTTATGTGTTGAGTGATACTTAAAATGAACAACGAAAATACATGATGTAGTGTTTGTGTGTAAAAGTGTATTTTGCCATGTCACTATTCTTCAACTTTGGTGTGATACTGTTGTTTTTAATGCTTTGTGACAGTTTGGTATGGCCTAAAGTGGAAACATAATTAAGCCTTTGGGAATTTTATAATGATCCTTTGACTGGTTTCTGCACACCTGATGAACTTTTGGGTATTAGAAGGTTTCCAAAATGCAACAATCTGCAAGATACCGTTAGGGGAATTGTAACCAAATTGTAAACTTACAGAGCAGCTGCAAAGCTGCCTGGAAGTGGAAGAAAGCCGAACATTTCATCAAGAGCCCTTAGCAACAGGATGACCTGATGAAAGGGTTAGGGTTAGTGTGTTTCAGTGGCACCTATATATGTACAGTTACAAATACACTCACACTGATTTAAGTGGAGGCTGTGGTTGTAAAATGTACATGCTTTAGGAGTATTAACCCATTCAGACCCAGGGCTACTTTGTGGCAGTTCCCAAAGTAATTTTTCTCTCTATTTAACCTTTCTTAAGTGATTTATCACCATTTATTGTAATATTATCTTCTATATTTTGTGTTTTTTTTCTTCTGTGAAAATCTGGTGTTTTCCTATGTTTAATTGACTGATCATGTAGATGTTCATAAAAGCTCAGATGGAAGTTAAAGGTTATTGTATCAGAAACAGAGAAAACTGAAGAAAAAGTGACTTTTTCAGCAAAATCTGTCATTAACTGAACATAAACCCAGTGT
>JAPQRQ010000015.1:12324157-12337866 GCA_037367365.1 Apogon talboti | reverse complement strand
TCTGTCTGTCTGTCTGTCTGTCTGTCTGTCTGTCTGTCTGTCTGTCTGTCTGTCTGTCTGTCTGTCTGTCTATCATCTAACAGCTTAACCCTCAGCGGTGGGACTGGAGACCATCCCATCTACCAGCAGTTCATCACAGGGCTGACATATGGACACATACAACCGTTCACTCTCACATTCACACCCACAGACCATTCAGACTGACCTATTACATGACTGACATATTAACCTGCATGTCGGTGGGAGGAAGCCAGAGTACCTGGAGAGACTCCACACTGGACACTGGGAGCAAACCCAGAACCTTCTGACTGTGAGGTGACAGGGATTTTTATTTATTTAGTTATTTATCTTATTTTAAATTTTTTGAGAATAAAAAATACCAGCTGTGGTTATATGAAAGATTATATTGTGTGCAAATAATTTCTAGCTGGTGGCATTATAATGATTTTCCCTCTGTGTACACATTCCATACCAGTGTAAAGAACTTATTAAACACCATGAGACAGTGCCAACTGTAAATACTGTATGTTCCAGTGATGATAACCATATTTAACTAAACCAATTAAACAAATTACTAAAAGAAAAAGACTATTAAAATTAATAAATTATGTATTTCTCAGAATTTGAATATTGGTGGAAACATTTGGGACAAATATAATGAAGGTACAAATGTCAGCAAAATATGTTTTGGGATATTTTAATTTACAAAAATACTGTGTATTTAATTAAATGATTTTTTTCATGGCTATATTTAGTTTTAGTCTTTGTTTGCATTCGTTATACCGTATAGTGCAAAAGTCTTAGCTCACCATTAACATTTTCAAACTATGCAGAAAATAGTTGAAAACATTTAGTTTCTACAGCACCTGGTGCCATTCAATACAACTGTAACTGTGTATTTAACCTGACTGTGACTGACATGTTGTGCACAGTTAAGGGAAATGCATAGGAGATGGAACGTAAATAGTTTAACCTGACAACAAAAGATAATTATGGCTTCTTTCCAGTTATTTGACAGACGTTCTTTTGTAATTACAATATATTTTGCTTCCACCCTATCTGAGCCTCTTGTGTGCTCATTCACATGTCTGGCGTGCTTGCAGATCGAATCTTCCATGACACAGTAATCTCATGGACTATGAAATTCAAGACACATCAAATATTTCCTATTGTTTGTTTTAACACTGTGTATATATACGTCTTATATGTTTGCTGGATCTTAATGACAGCTAAAGGGGGTGTAAGAGTTTTGCTCAGTACTACACAGTAACCTTGCCTCTCAGTCGTTGCATGTGCAGAAAAAAGAGGTAAGTGTTAGTGTGTAGTTCTTTGGATGAGGCCATCTCATTGTTAATATCTGATATGTATTTTGACAGCATATCACATTAATGGATTCCAGAAACTCTGGACGCAGCCTCACACTCAGCTTTCGCCATCTTTAGGATTACCTTTCTGTAAATAAACCAGCAGACGAGTGTGCGATTTTGTTGCCATGGTGATGGCTACCAAACTAAAGGGAGGCGAGCACACTTCCTGGGCAGAGCGACAATTACAGTGGCTGTTAGAGCATCAAAGACCGTTATAAAGCCATCTGCGTAACCCTTCCAGGCAGACGAGGGAGGGAGGGAGGGAGTTATGGCAAGTTCGGACTCTGTTTCTCCTTAACTAAAGGTGGAAAAGGTGGAAGGAAAAATAAACACCGTTTCAATTTAACAGCTTTTCTCTCATCTAATAATTGCCTTTCTTTTTACAAGCAGCGTTAGTGTCTTTCATCTCACTAGCACAGCCGCAATGCAAGGTTTTTATCATCTTTCCTTTGTTTCACTATTAATTAACAGACCTTCATCCTCGTACGCTGAGGGTGGAAGAGCATAGTAGTCTATTAATTCAACTCTGACATTAATTCTTCCACCCGCCTCTGCCCTCAAAGCCCCCGAATCCACTTCATTATTCACTTCTCCTTTGAGTACTGCTCTGTACAGCATCACTCCAAAACAGGCAGAAGCCACAAATGGCACAGAATCAAAGAAACCCCAACTATATTTGTTAAACTTAAGAGCCAGGCTTGGACATGTGGTCAGTTTATGATTGGCTGAAGAGAATACGTAAACCTTATATAAATGTATGACTTGTTTGGCTTGAATCGACTCCCTTCGTTAAACTTTTCTCCCAGTGGACTTCAGTCCTGGTTACATTTTTAATGAACTGTGACTATATTTTCTGATGCAGTCTTACATTTTCCTCTTTGATTGTCTGGAGGCCCTACACCGATTCCAATAACTGATGTAAAACAGACTCCAGCGAGACTAAACCAGAACAAAAGAACAATTTCATGGCTCACCTGCAGGCCACAGGACGACAGGTAATTTTGCAGAGCGTTTGTCAGATAAACCTTGTGTTGTTTTACGGGGGCACATTATCAACAGATGCCTCAGTGCTGCAATCGTCTCCCTCGGTAAATTACATCTTCCTATCGTTGTGTATCTGCGTTCGCCTGAGTGAGGTGAATTCGGGGTTGTTGTGCAAACGTGAACATATTTCCCTCCTTTAAATGAATCCTTTCTCTCAACTTTTTAGCTCACTGAACACTTTAAACAGTGAAGCGAACAAAGACCAAGTGTTGTTGAGCAAAGACGTCATCACAAAAACGCTCTATGTAGTATTAATGTTCCAAACTCTCGAGAAGGTGGAGGTTACGTACGAGAACACACAACAACTAACCAAGGCTACGGAACCGCTGACTGTATCATTCACTGAGTAAAATATAAATATGCATCTGTGTTATGGTGTCATCAACTTTTCTTCTTCAAAGAACAGCTCATAACTGGACAAAGTAACAGTGTCTTATAATCTTCACATGCTGCATCAGCTGATAGTTTACATTATAGCTCTGTTAGCTTAGCTCTGTTTTGGACAGAAAACGGCCACAGTA
The DNA here is from genome assembly GCA_037367365.1 of Apogon talboti. NCBI lineage: Eukaryota > Metazoa > Chordata > Actinopteri > Kurtiformes > Apogonidae > Apogon > Apogon talboti. Next base: position 12,334,934 of record JAPQRQ010000015.1, on the reverse strand, counting down.
AAACCACAGTTCAGCTCTGTTTTCTGTATGGTTTGTGCTGCACTAAAGATGTGTTTGGAATCATTCAAATAAGGTCAGAATCAGAATCATGTTTATTGCCATGTCAGTAAACAGGGTTCACATTACCAGGAATTTGCTTCAGTGGTTTGGTGCATACATAGAATATGGAGCAAGTAAGAAACATGCAATAAAAAATTTAATTAAATTAAATAAGATAAAATAAAATAAACAAGTAAGATAGAGTTATAGCGGACTATCAAATTCTGCACAATATACAATATACAATGTGGACAATACCAATGAGTTTGAGTGAAGTATAACAGTACCGGTTATGGTTCTGTACAAATAGTGCAAGTAATTAACAAGAACCGTCACAAAAAAAAAAAAAACAGATATAGCGAACATAAAAACATCACCTAATGATTGTATGTCTGCATGAGCTTTATGATGAAACGCACTCTTGCCAAAGAAACTCTGTGATTTCAGCATAAAATTCCACTATTTCACCCTGTTTTCTTTTGACAGTAAGAGGAAAACATGTCAGACATGATGGTGGTAGCAACATGGTTTTGGTTTTGATACAGTACTGTAAGATGGTCCTTTTTCATGTGAAAGCGTGGTCAAAGAGTTGTGTTCCAGCCGGACAGCGGCCCACAGCACAAAAAGCAGAAGGAGTGGATCTGAAAGCAGTTTAGCACTGTGGGCCCTGAAACACAAGGCCCATCAGGCACAGAGGTCACCACAGAAGACGGGAAGACCGTCCCTGCAGTCCCAAATGGGATCAAGACCTTTCTGAAGAACAACGAATCTCATGCAAAGTATTGACGTCGGTGCCACGACTGGTGTTACCACTGTTTTTCACTTCTTTTTTTTGTGTCTGTGGAATAGCTGAAGGAATGTCCACTATATAATACATCTCAGACCAATGCTTCCAGTGCAGCTGCGTGGAAAATTACAGTGAAATAATGTCAAAGGTGCAAAGGGAATACTCACTTCAGGCTGAAATAAGCATCTCTGTGCTTTAGCTTTGATTACAAAATCAGTCAGTGTGCTGCGTCGTCTTTGTCACCTGTGATGTTTCCATTTGCAGACGCCTGCAGCCTCCTTTCAGCGCCATGAAACCCTGTGTGGTGCTGAAAGATGAGTGATGAGTGAGAGAAGCTGGAGGCGGCCGAGGAGGAGATGACGCCAAGGTCCCAGTCCACACCCTGAACCGGACACCCACCCCGCTCACACAGACTCAGAGCTGGACCTCTGGAGGCCCCACACCCTGGCGCTGACGGATATCCAGGTGGCTGACCGTGAGGGGAGAAGGGCCCATTAACAGATGGACGATGGACCCTGAAGGTGACAGGGTTAGTGTGGGATTCTGCACAGCTGAAGGAGGCAACTGGAGCTGTCAGAGCCGCTATGAAACCCAAATGGACCCGCTTCCCCATACTAATTAACCCAAAAAGACCCACTGCTGCTTCTGTGGCAGTTCTCAAAGACTTTTTTTCTCTATTTTTAACCTTTCTTAAGTGATTTACCACCGTTTATTGTAATATTATGCTCTGTATTTTGCATTTTTAAGTGAAAATCATGTATTTTCCTATATTTAATTCTCTGATCATGTAGATGTTCATTACACCGTAGATTAAATTTGATTATATCAGAAACAGAGAAAACTGAAGAGAAAGTGACTTTTTCTACAAAATCTATCATTAATTGAACATAAAATAAGCATCTCCAACCACCATTATTGATCCAACTCCATGGGTTTTACTGGTGAATCAATGTTGTGGAAGATGACGGTGTTTCCATGGTAACTACAGAGCCTCTGAACGTCCACATGGGTCATATCTGATGACCATGAACAGATGACAAACTGTATTTTACACCAATTATTGATAGGACTAGTGGATTAACAGTTATTTAACATTTCATATCAGTAAATGATTTTTCTCGCTGGTGGATGTTTGGGTCTTTATGGGTTAATAACAAAAGCAAAGGTAAAACTGCAATGTTGTGTTATCTCATAAGGTTAGTATTTCTGCAATATACTAAATAAGTGAACCATCAACAAGTCAGTGCATTTCATCCTGTGTTATTAAAGTGAATGAAAACAAGGTTTAAAGCTAAAGATAACAGGAAGAAACTTATTGTTTTATCTGAATTAAAACAAACTAAATGGAAGCTGTGATGAATAATGTAAGCAAAACTAAACTGAAATAACAGGTAAAATGTCATTTGTACATGTATAGTTACTGTGCCAATACCCACAAACATTTAGGAAGAAGTGCTAAAAGTTCGAAGCACAGTCTGTACAGAAATACAGTTGAATATGACGACTACTTTATGATGAAGAGCGACTGGAATGTCTGTGGGACACAATTCAGCCACTTTGAAAGTTTACTGGAGAAAAGTTTCAGGAGTCACGACAATATCTACCCTTTTCAACTCACAGAAATCAAGACAATACCTGAAAAATGAACACTAAAATAAAACTAGTCAATTCCCCAAAATGTTAATCCTTACACACTCATAAAACTATAACAGTAATGAAATCAGAAGCCATTGTGAAAGCTTAAATAAAGAGTAATAACATTTCCCAACTCTAATAACTGATTACATCAAATCCTCACAGAAAATTCGGGGTCAGGCCATTTTGTAGGACAGAAACCGTCTGCATGGACAACAGGAGGAGCAGGAGGCACATCGGCTCCCAGAACCCCCAGTGAGTTCATCCAGCACCGAAAGAAATGAGTTTTATACAGTCAGGTTTTTCTGTAATGTATGCAGAGTATTGGCAGGAAATGTCGTTTTATGACACTGTGCAAAGCCCACGCAAAAAGATTATGTAGTTTGTATTGATTATTTCACCAAAAAAAATGTATAAATGATTAATCAATTGACTGTTCATATACGGTGTGGGGCTGACACGATCAAATCATTGTTGAAAATTCATCATATTGCCAATGATTGTGGTTAACCAGTTTAACCCATAAAGACCCAGTGTTACTTTTGTGGTAGTTCCCAAATTATTTGTGTCTCTATATTTAACATTACTTAAGTGATAAGTCACCATTTATTATAAAATAATCCTCTGTATTTTGCATTTTACCAGTGAAAATCAGGTATTTTCCAATATTTAATTGACTGATCATGTAGATGTTCATAAAAGCACAGATTAAACTTAAGGGTTATTATATCAAAAACAGAGAAAAGTCAAGGAAAAGCAACTTTTTCCTTAAAATATATCATTAACTGAACATAAAACAAGTGTCTATGACAGCTGTTATGTATCCAACGCTGGTGAATCAATGTTGTAAAAGATGTTTCCATGGTAACTACGGAGCCTCTGAACGTCCAAATGGGTCATATCTGATGACCATGAACAGATGAATAACTGTATTTACACCAATTATGTACATGTATTGATAGGATTAGTGGATCAGCAGGTATTTTAGATCAGTAGATGGTTTTGGATGCTTGGGTCTTTATGGGTTAATTGTCTTTTTTTCCCTGAAGAGCCATTTGTTGGAAGTAAATATATACAGTTGCGTTTTAGACTTTGTAATGCAAATTGAACCCTCCAAAGACCAAACAATGTCAATAAACGAGCATCAGTCAAATTTCAAACTGTGGAAATCAATGTGGGAATTAAGATGAAGTATGACATTTCTATTATTTTCCTCAAGCTGTTTGAGCGAGTGAATGAAAAACATTCTAATGAGAATGCAAAATGATTACGGTCAGCTCAAATAATCACACTCAGGCAATTATATAATAAATGTGACAGGTCTAATACTCTCTGAGGCCTTAATGATTTATTCTAAATGCATTATTTTTGCAATATAATCCTTCATTTCTTTGGTCAGAGTGTCATTTACGCGGCGCACAGACAGTTTGGCAGTGTCGGGGTCACAGCGTGTTGGCCTGATGTAAACATGTTTGACAGCAGCCCCTCCCATCAGTAAAATGATACCACAAACAAGCAGCGTCCCCAAAGCCCTCAAATCCCTCTATGGAGACTGTTTTTTTGCACCTGCAGGCCATGATCCCCAGCACCACCGTCACCATCCGTCCACTCGTCTCACGGGCCAAGGTCACAGATGCGAGCGGAGGGGCCAGGGGACGGGTCAGGCCTCCTGGGACCGGATAAGTTTAGCCCCCGGTGTGTGTCAGCCTAATGTTTTAACCACCTGCCTGCACGTGGTGGAGAAAGACGAGCTCCACTTAGACAGGAACCACCTGCGTCACAGCATTTTCCCCTAACTCTAGGAACAATCTTTTTTTGATTTCCCAACAGTATCATATGTTTTCCAGGGTTTACAGGCATTTTCTGTCAGCAGATTTGTAGAATTCTACTTCTATTGAGGACTTTTTAATTACAAATTTGAGGTTCATGTTTTACTTGAGTGTTCTTTGGTTCGTCTCCACTTTACGCAGTTGCACATTGTCAAGAATCTGGCAAAATGATAAATATTCTAATAATAATAAAGTTTGTTTATACCGCGCTTTTTGGAGAAAGATTTCACAAAATACTTCACAGTAATATCAGAAGTAAAACACATAGGCAACAAACCCACACAGTTACATGCACAGGTATAAACAACATACAGCTACAATACACAGACACAGTAAATTATAATCCACATGTTCACTTTGGAGTCCTGAAAACATCTGTATCTCATTCAGAGGGACTTGGCAACCTGGCAAAAATCATCCAATCACATTCAGACAAAGGAGGAGCTGACTGTTTAATCCTCCAATGAGAGAACAGCCTCATGCCACCTGTTTGCCACATACAGTCACAGTATTCAGTTAAAAACAACCTCAATGCATGTTGACATGAACTACAGGATACAGGATGAATATAATACCTTTTTTTGTTTCTATAATTAATATAATACTATGTTGAAACAGCTCTTCTTCGGTCAGTCCTGTGCCTCTATGGACCAACCACCACTACATACAACACATCCTGATGCTTAGACAGCAGGTCAGTGTCCGCTCAGTATATGTGTGGCACTCAGTTAGTGAACAGTATTTTTTATTTTCTGTGTTAATATTGGATCATGTATCTGAGTTTATGGATTGAGTTAGTGTTGGAAATTGCGGCAGGAAGTAATATACAGTAAGTGTGAGAACACATTGTTGAAACATGTAGAGAAGACATGTTTTCTGTAGGCAGTAGAGAGACAAAGCCACTATATGGAGCTCGTACACAGGGAAGGGAAACGGCTGAAGATGCACAGTGCTACTGACCATGTGCATGTCCTTTACAGTGAAGTCATAAAAATAATCATTCTTCTACACCTTGATGACAATTGAGTTGTGTAAAATATGCACAAATTTGCTAAAAAAAAAGTACTGTGTGTTTTTTTAGAACCATAAAATAGACTATGACATAAAACATAACATAATATCAGTAAACTCCAGTGCATCAGTGTTATCAGAGGCATATATTGTATTATCTGTTACTTTTCATTGTTAAGTTTTCACCCCCTTCCTCTGCAGGGAAAACCATGTATCTCCAAGGGTGTTGGCTGTTTGTGATGAACTGGAGGATAAAATGTTCTTCTCCTTAAGATAAATTATCTCTTTAAAACCCTCTTGGATTGCTAGAAAATGTGCAAAGCTGAAAACAGGCCTGTTTGACTGAACTCAAACTGCTGACCTTGTGAGGTGTGTGATTCTCACAGGACGGTGATACTTGGTCTTATAGAATATGATGCATTGCTTTAGATTAAACTACCAGCATACTTCATGAAAGCACCCTAAGTAGTATATTATATTTTGAATGCAGTACTTGTACATGTAGTACAGTATTTTCACTGTGGTAATGTGAAGTAAAGGATCTGAATACGTCTTCCACCATCGAATATCTCCTACTTACTCTTCTGGACAAATCAGAAAACCAATAATCATGCGACCAAAAAGTGTATTTATGCCATTTTACACACTTTGACATCCTGTTGTTAGAACGAAATCTGTCTCGTTTTGGGGGAAAACAACAATAGCTCCATGACTCATGCAGATCGTCAGTACTGACTCTGTTTTGTCTCCGTTCAGTTGCTTTGAGTCAAGAACAAACAATTATATCCAGGCTAAGCTCTCAAAGCACCAATATCGTGGTTTGTTGTGTCTCTGAGGCTTCATATGACATAACAGGCACTTCACTTTTACTATCGGCGTTAAGATAGGACATTTTTAGGATATAATCTTCTCTCATTTTTTATCTGTAAGGCTGGTTGCCATGGGAGTAAGATTAACTTACTTGCTTTTAGCATCAACACAAAAGCAAAACAAACAGTAAAAGAGCCTTCATCAGATATGGCTCCCAGGCCCAGGGTGTGTTTCATTATCAACAAATGCTCAACAAATGCTAAAAAAAAAAAAAAACACCAGAGGTCCTTCTGTTACACAAAAAAGACAGACAAAAAACATGCCAAACAATTTAGTGCAGATACAGAACAAAACTGCACTTCATTTTGCCTCTAATTACACTAATGGAAGTCCCTTTGTAGGGCTCAGTGCTCCCAAATCATGGAGCTAAAAGGGGACCGGGCACTCTGCTAAAGGCCCCATTGTGCGGGGTAAGCCCCTGGCTTAGACAGACAGGGAGACAGGACCAGCTGTAATTAGTTTAGCTCCCTCTCTGCTCCACATCTTGCCAGGAGAGGGTTCTGCCCAGTGAAAGGTGTCTCCACAGGGCTCTGCGGCTCAAATGAGGGCAGATCATCTACCAAAGGTCCTGCAGAAGGGCCAGAGGATCCCAGCTCCAATCTGACATGCTGTGACTAAATTGGACAAGGGGGAGTCACAGCGTATAGGTGGTCTGATGAGTGAGGGGACCTAATTATGACGGGTTGTAAAAAAAAAAAAAAAAAAAGACAGCCAGTGTTCATTCACTCAGCTGCTGAGAACGGAAATGTACTTGTATAAAAAGGTCAAGAATCAATTAAATGGAAAGCTGACAGAAACTTGAGCAGGTGACATTTGACCATCATTTTTAATGTAATGAACACGGAGGAGTGGACGGAACGGCGCTGGACCGGTTCCAGTCCAGAAGTGTTCACACATCCAAGTCCTTCAGTTGAAATGATTCATTTAGACTCAACTCACAGATTCAAGAGTCAAAGATTTTTTTTTAGTGTCAGTTCACTAGATGCACAGGACACACAGAGAATTTAGGTACCGTTAAAGGTCATGCATATTAACAAGAATAAGAATAAATAAGTGGTATAAAGAATAAACTATAACAGAACATAAGGTGTACGTGTCGGTCTATCTACAGTAGCAGCACTAGTGCAACATACTAATGCTGATGAGGTGAGGAGGTGCATAACGGAACCAAACAGCAGCACAAATGGAGATTTAATAGTGAATACAACTCAGGATTAGGTCACAGATAATGCTAGTTTTTGAGTTTTATCCCGACTTGGACCTTTACCTACACAGAAAACTTTTTTCTTCAGTATATACAGTTCTCATTCCTCAGAAACACAGTGCACCACAGATATGGAAGTATTAAATGCAAGAGAAGTTGCTCCAGCTGTGTCGTAATTAGACTTATAATATGTAACATTTCAGAAATCCTTCTCATTTAATGATCGGCGCAGTGAATTACTACACCGTTCCATTTTATTTATTCTGCTCCAAGGCAGGCGGGCTGCGTGTTGTGACTAAATGTGTCGGAGAATAAAAGGTTTTTGTGTCGTTTAGAGGAAAGTTGTGTGCATTTTAGCCTTTGAGTCACTCTTCAGAAGTCGTCCCAAATACACTGAAGTAGTTTAGTTAGCTGTTGAATAGCCGAGTCATTTTTGGAAAATAAAAAGTTGCCAGAGCAGATTAAAACCATTAACACATTTACCATTACTCTCACAATATACAAATCTTACCAACGCTCCAGAGAGAATGTGAAGCATACAGGCATGGAAAAGTATTACTGGCTGAACAAACAGCGCAAATTATTGGGAAAATATAAAAGCCTGCCGGTTTTACTGGGTTGTCTAGTATCGTCCAATGTTTGTCTTGACCCTGCCTGCCAGGAGCTGCTTTCCATTTTCATTCAGATTTTTTTTTTCTCCCTCCATTCTGGATGTTGTCTTTGCGAGGTGGGATGTTCACACCTCGGTGAGCAGCGTCAATGGTTCCCAACCCAAAGTCGGCCATTTTTTCCCAGCCCTTTGCCCTGTCTGAATGGATACCCTCTCCCCTCATTTACCCTTGCCGTGAAAGAAGAAGGCCTAAATAATCTCCCCTCGCTCTAATCAGGGGAGCTCAGGAGGACTGTACAGAACCAAGGGGTTCATGCCTTTGTCCTGGCCTTGACTGTCTTGATTTCGTTGGCAGTTTCTGGCAAGGTCCGCCACCCGGGGGCTTTTTAATTTGCTCTCTATTGACTCTGTGTTAATTGGGTTGGGAAGAAATGCATCCAGATTTCCACCTCAAGTTCAGTCATTTTAAACCCTTATTGTGTTTCTCACACGGTCACAAAAGATGCACAGCCTGCTGCAATGTGAGCGGTGCACAGGAAGGGGAGGGGTGGGAGAAAAGAGGAGTTTTCTTTCAGGCTTTGACAGAAAGACAGAGATAACAGCCTGTTGGATCTGGACAATGTTAATCAACACTCTCCAGCTTTTGGCGTTATTCTGATTGGGTGATCACGTAGATTAACAGGTCCCCAAGCCCCTTTCTATCTGTCTGATATCACTTTCATCTGGTATTAACATGTGATCTGTATCTGGAAAACTGATCTCAGCCAGGTAGAGCTGTGTTCTGTACAATGCAATTATGTCCCGAAGAATAAAATCGTCCGAAAGGCATTTTCACAGCAGCGCAAAACTCACAGACATATAAAGAAAAGAGGAGCTACAGTGTACTGGTATACAAAGACACCACTATCATATGTATTAATAAGAAGAAATGTATTAATGATATAATAGACACAAAAAAGCAGAAAAGAGAGATGTAACAAGCCATCAGAGGGGCTTTTATCAAGGCACTGTTAACTACATCTATTTACATTAATAAAAAAATTAAAGAAATGTGTTTTAATTCACGCCGACAGGTACGGACTATACAGTCACTAATTTACAACATTAATAGTACTTTCTCGCATAGATCTCTTAAATAGTGAACGTGTGCCAGCTTCATACCAAAGAAAATAATCCCAGTCTAATCTAAATCAAGCAGAATTAACTTCCACAGTTAAATGTATCATACAGATAATCTGAATATTACAGCAGTAGTGTATGATGTCACGTTGAACACCTTAAAATAGTCAAATAAGTTGTTCTTGAACCATTTGGAGTATAGGTACGACTCTGAATTCTTTGCCACAGCAGCAAGTTAGAACACATTGAAAAATAAAACAAACAAAAAAAAACCATTCTGATCTGATGTATCAGTCAAACCAACTGTATTCAAATGTTTACAAAATGGTCCATTTTTGGCCCATTGTGCGCTTCAATGTACAGTCAAAATCTTAACCTCTACCCTTAGAGCTGTTCTATTACATGTACACATTCACTTTCATTATTACTGATTAAGACAAACTGAAGCATAAACATATTTTTCTCTTGAAACTAAATTTTGTGCGTGTAAAAAAAAAAAAAAAAAAAAAGGTCACAACAAGACGTACAGTCTAAAGCAGTGGTTCTGGTCCGGCTTCAGGACCCACGGTCAGCCCTCCATGACAACAAACATGACCATGAACACCACAGTACGAAAACACAGAAGACAAGTGGAATGATGAACCAAACTGACCAGCAGGTGGAGACGCTAAATATGGAAATATTCCCTTTGACACTAAATTAAGTCAATTTTAACCAACACCAAACTGTGTACTCAGTTAAAAATTTAAAGAGTATTCAGTCACTTATTCAAGTGTTAAACATAAAGCTGACATAACCATCAGAACATTTCAGCAACAGCCATTTTAACACACTTGGTGTTTTCATGCAAAACTACTTCGGTTAATTAAGTGTAACTAGTGTTTCTTAACATTATTTTTTGCCCAGGCAAAGGCCTGCGACCCACTGAAAACAGGTTTACCACCCACTTTTGGGTCCCGACCCACCAGTTGAGAATCTCTGGTTTAAAGTGAACACGTCATACAAATGAGAAGGCAAACACAGCAAAACACAAGAAAAGTATGGAGAAAATTCACATTGTTCTGATACCTGTGGTGGGGGGTGGAGGCTGGGGAGGAGTCATGTGGTCAGGGGAGCACGGGCAGCAGGGGGCTGTGGGGGCGGAGGAGCTGGGTGTGGAGCAGGGCCTCACAGGGGCCGCTGCTGGGACAGGAGCCCAGCTCTAGGTCCGCTTGGTTGAGTCCTGCTCCGGCAGCAGTTACAGAATGGAACAGGTCTGCTATGGAACAGATGAGCCTCCTCTTAAGGGTGTCAGTAGAGGGACCCAGTCTAACCTGGACCAGCACAGACAGGACTTTGGAACTAAACCTGCCCTTCATCTGCTGTCTCCAGTGTTACTGTTTGTTCATCAGTTAATGAACACGTTACTGTTGAGTCGTACTGAACTTCACTGTTTTTCCTTTGATTAAGACTTTAACTGTAATTTTACTTATGAACTTCATCCATGAAAATCATGTATTTTCCCATATTTAGATGTTCATAAAAGTTCAGATTAAAGTTGAGGGTTATCACATCAGAAACAGAGAAAACTGACGAAAAAATGACTTTTTCTGCTAAATATACCATTAACTGAACATAAACCCAGTGTGTCCATCCACTGTCACTGATCCAACTCCATGGGTTTTACTGGTGAA
>JAPQRQ010000015.1:12291533-12314846 GCA_037367365.1 Apogon talboti | reverse complement strand
CGTTGTTATCCCACCTAAGTGTGTGTATGCACTGTGCTGCCAGTCAGTAGTATGCCAGGCCTATATATATATATATACATTTTTGGTCTGTGGTGAATTCTGTTCTAACCCCTGTCACTTGTTGCTTGGGGCCCCGGGGTACCCTTGCAACGCCTCTGCTTACAATTTCCATGCGACTTTCATAAATGCTTTTTAAACAACTTTTTCGGTTGTGTGATCCAGTTTCAGTCCCTTCCCTCTGGGGGAAGCGAGTGTATGTCCAAGACACTGCAGATAATATTTCCTGTGACGATGATATAAATCAAATGTCATGACAAGTGTGGATATGCTCCGCCCTGGAGGGTTTGGAAAACTTGCTGATAGCTCCCACCTACCTTTCTGCTGTCCGCTGCCGTCCCCTTCCTCCTCTGGCTCCACATTAGCATATCTGGTCATTTTTCCCTCGTTAACATGCGGCAGTTTTTTGGTTTGAGCCTGAGTTATCAGCCTGTGCCATATGCTGTGTAGGTGGTGGAACAGAGGCTAGACACATCCTTTGGCAACTCTATCTGCTGGCCCCCTGAGACGCTCCTCTTAGTTTGACTGCTTCACGACACGAGTTTATTCATGCTCCTCTGTTTGATAACCCTCCCCCTCCTGGGCCCGGTACGAAGGTGCCCGTGTGTGCCTGAAAAGGCCAATGATGCACATTCTGCTCTACAGGCATTAATCATTTCCTGGCCAAAGAGTGTGTCTATGCCACGTCTGAACTACGCTCACTCTGCTCAGGCTTTCTTTTATCTTGTACGACTGCATGCTTGTGTTAAACTCTTGTCCACCATTCCACCTGTACAACTCCTCTTTGTTGCTTGATTTGGAGTTATTTCCACTTCTTTCTGTGGAGGCTGAGGCAGATGGCAGGCAGATGCATATACTGTAGTAGCTTTCTTTTTGTTTTTTGATGGCTTTCAGTCGGATCCAGCCCCACCCGTTTGTTACCAGTGTCGAGAGTAACATGTTACAAAAGTAATGCATTACAGTAACAGATTACTTTCTGCGGTGACGCAGAAGTGTCAAGCATTACTAATCAAATCTCCACTTTGGCTTGAGTTTTCAGATATAACTGTTTTCAGTGACCTAAACTGGAGGTTTCATGTGGATGAAAGGGAAAAACATTTGAGAAAGTATCAGTTGTTCCAGATACCTGGCTATGTGTATACATGGCATTAAAGGTGAAAGGATTACCCCCAACATCATCAAACACCCCACCCACCCCCAACACAGACTGTCCACTCTCCTCCACTCAGGCCGGAGATACAGGAGTCTGAAGTACAGAACATCCAGACTCAGGAACTCTGTCTTTCCCTCCTCCATCAGGCTCCTTAACAGCTGACAGGAGTCTACAATAGCCATACTGACCCTTTACAGTGTTTACACTTCAACTGTGATACTGTTTACACACCTTATATGTGTGTGTGTGTGTATAGAGAAGTATATATATATACATGATACACCATGATTATCTCTGACACTTGATGCACCTTATATAAACATACATCACACTGCTCATCTCTGAATAGTCCTGCACATTTAACATCTCATTTATCTCAGGCAGTTTTACACATGTTGTATACCATTTACCTCTGACACTTTGCACAATTACCCAGATGTTGCACATTTATGTAAATATATATTTTTCTCTTAGTAAAAGTAGTTGATATTTTTTATGCTCTTTTTCTCTTGCATGCCATTTTTTAAATGCCACTTTGTTTTGGTTGTTGTAATTTCCTAGTTAAATTATTCTATTTCAGTTTTAATACTTATACATTTATACTTATCTTAAATTCTTGTGGCATTCAGTGTGGACGGCAAAGTAAGATTTTCATTGTACAGGGAAATCTGTTTCTTTACTGTACACATAATGTTTTGTATCTTTTTGAAGAAAATGTACATTGTGTATATTTCTTATATGTGATATTGGACTACATCCTGTATAGATTCTAGGAGGGGTTTTTTTGTGTGTGTTTTGGGGGGGATTTACTAGATGGACAGGACATTGAGATACCGTTTCTCTCTCATCTTGCTAATTAAATGCCATGCAATTAAAAAAACTGGTAAATAAGAATAAAAACAGTGGTATAAAAGATAAACTATAATAGAATATAAAAGATATAAATCAAACCTATTTACCAAAACAGCAGTGATGCAATACAGTAATGAACTTAAACTTGTTTTGGTGCTTTTTTGACATCCATGGTCACTGCGCCATGATGGAGACGTGGCTCTGCTGCTAAAGGATGACTTTGCAGACAAACAATGCATCTGCTTCCAGGTTTTGTCAATATAACTTCGTTTAACTTATAACTTACCACCGACTGCCACTAATAGATGCATTAAATCTAAAACCTTTGCCACCAAAACAGGCAGTTGCACTAACCAGTGGTACCAACTGACACAAAGGAGGAAAACATAGGTCATACTTTGTGGTTTGTTTGTGGTTTAATAACACTGTGGGACAAGAGCGCCCTTTCGTACTGGCTTTTTGAACGATGAAAAAAGCAGAGTCATTTTCAATATTTAATCTTATTTTGCAAAGATTGTTCTGGCCAGACAAAAAGGACAAGTAGAGCCTTGGAGGACATTTTAGTCCTGTTTAATTTAGGTTTTAGAGGAACAGTCCGGGACACAGGGGAAGTTTGTCACTCATCCCAATGTCATTTTTCTCACATAGTATGCTCATAAATTACAAAATTTAACACAGACGTCTTTATACAAGGGAATAAATCTGCATCAAATGCCAAATGGACTTCTCTAACAATTCATGCCACGCATTATTTTGTTGCCAAATGGCCGTGTTGCACTGCTGGTTCCCACATTGACCTCATTATGTTCACTCTTCATTGATTCTGTTCCTATTCTGTGGTTAGTTTTCACAAAAACCTCAGTGGAGCTTTGGCTAACATGGGAATCAATACTTAATGACTGAATGAAAGCATATGTTAAAGAAACAAACCGCACAGAGCGTGTAAGCTTTAGAAACACTTTTTATTAATCTGTCAAAATGTTGTCTTAGAGCTGGTACAAGACTGGTTATTTTATTACACAGAGCTGATGGGATTTGTCTTATGTGCAGATGTAAGTAATTATCATGCTTTTTTTTTCTTCACTCTCCACTGCAGTGATGAAAAGTCACAAAATAAATATACTCGTACTTGGACTTTACTCGAATACTTCCATTTTAACCAACATTTTAATTCAGTTGTACTGTTTATGATCTGACAGTTTTAGCGGATGAGAGGATGAAGCTTTTACACAACAAACTCTTCAGATAAAACCATCGTTAAAGGCTAAACCAGTGTTTCCCAAACTTTTTGGCCTTCTCTATTTTACAGAAAGGACTGTGTAGATGGGCTCCTATTTCAGAGGCCAGCTGCTCCACCAAACAGCCCGGTAATTTCCACTCTAAACCAAACAGCAACTTCCAGGACTGAAAAAGGAAGCCAAGGTGAATCTGCCAAAACCTGCTGTTCCTTGAACGGCCACTGGAGGCTGAATCCAAAACGTAAGTCAATCCCAAAGACCCTCATATTACATAAGATGACCACCTATAGAGCAAAAATGTTTAAAAACGGGTGCCAAAAAGATCTTGCTCTTTAAACTTTATTTGTCCTTTAGGCTTAAAGCTGTGCATTACTTGGATAAGTGGCTGCTTTGACTGACACGTGGGTGAGTTTCACTGACAGTTAGCTCTGCCGCTTTTGGACCGTCTGTTTATTGAATTAAACAGATTTTTCTCTGCCACACAGGTCTGTTATAGCTGTGGTTAAGAGGACCATTAAAAGGATTTGTTAACCCGGCAGAGTCTGGAATATAATTCTCAATTTTTGCCATACCTGCTGATAATCTCCTTTTGAGGCACTTCATATCACCTGATACTCCATGTGTCACATATCAAAAAGTGCAGAACATTCTCAGCTATCAGCAGAATAAAGACTCACCTGTGCTGGAAAACTGGGATGAAATTGTTGGGTTCTGAAGGTGAGAAATTAGAAACAAAACAGTTTTGAAAAAATGAAATCACTTGTGAAAACACATCATTATGTGTAAATGGAAATTTGGAGATTACAGATGGTTTTAGCAATTTGTTTTGTTAGTAAAAAGTAGTTTAATTTGTATAAAAAATAGCCAAATAAATACAATAATAAAGCTCTAACCACTACAGACTCAATGGTTAGTGTTACCTTCAGGTGCTGGCCAAAGACTCTGTAAATCTCAAAACTCACCTCTGATAAAACAGACATCTACTACCAAACACAATGATGTGAATTGATATATAAATGATTACTATGCATGTTTTTTTTGGCAGAGATATCAATAGAAATGTTTGATATCTAGGAGCTACGCAAATGTTTCATAGGGTTTATGGTACTTTATTGCAATACCGTACATTAACTGTTTTAACTAATGCAAGTCTCAGACCTGCATTAGATCAGATTTTTCGTCATTTTGTCAAATTATCTTGTTTACATATTACACAAAGTAGATACAACTGATGTAACATAACAGTATTTAACATTTATGAATCACCCAAAACTATATGGTGACGTTGGCATGTAGTGTAAGGTTGAAAGTTAGGTGGTACTTCTGGCCCCAAATTTCAAGGTAAACAGTGCAAACCAATCAGTGTCATCTACTTCTAATATGCAGAGTATTCTTAAAACGTCTCACACGGTTTCATGTCAGTAAAAGTACAAATCAAAAGAGCAGAAGTCCACATACAGAAACATGAGTGTACAGAATGTTTTCATCCTTCCTCTTCCATTGACCATGGGCTGATTTGTAGCAGGAATGTTACTTGTTCTTGGCAGTGTCTTTACGTTGCTATATTGGTCCTGAAAGTGTCTCAGTTCTTTAGTCCATGACTCCGTACCTGACACTGGATCTCACCTGCAGGGGCGGTTTGTTCTCAGCTCAGGCCTTTTCCACAAAGAGGGGACAGGTTGGCCGGACACGCTGCTTGGACATAAGCCATTCTTACAAGCTGTGAAAAGGTCCTGCGGCCTCCCTCACATTTCGCAGCCGTACATTTGTTCGAGCTCCTCTCCACTTCCCCCGCCATCTGTGGTCTTAATGAAGCTGTCAAGAAGCTGTCATTCACTCATGAGTGGCTGTGCCTCACAGCACGATGCCTAACATTTAGCCAACAGAGACTCAGCAAAGCCTTGAGCTGTGGTGTTGAAGTTCCTGAATTGCTGCGTTAACAATTTTAACACAACTGATATTATCATGTATTCTCTGATTTTTTAAATTTTTTTTTGCACCTGTACCGATACAAGCTGGATGAATAAAAGACTGGAGCCGTGGCTGTATTAATAGAATGAATGATGACAAATCTCAGCATGTCATAAAGTCTTGGATGAGAATGAGATGGTAGTCATGAAGAACAAAGGAGAAAGTCCTACTGGTGGTTGCGGAGGAGTCATGGCAACGGCAGACCGCTGGGAAGTTGATGAATGACAGAAGGGATTTTGATTCTCATGGTGTCGCACATGGCTACAACAGAACACGAGGCTTTGTGGAGCTCTGGGGATCCACACCCTCCTGTTTATTGACTGGCAACGTCCATTGTTTTACAGACGAAGGGGTCCCGCCCTCTTTCTGGGGTTAATTCACCAAAACAAGATCAGCAGTTAGTGTGGAGGGGATGTTCTGGTATCTCAGTTCATTAAGACAGAACTTGGTTCTTGTGAGTTCTTTTGAAAAGGAACAATGTCGGCATTAAGGTGGAAAGAGGTTGTAATCCCATATCCGGCACTGGAGGGTTAGGAGCACTAAGGAAAGCTTCAAGTCATGAAAAAATTTGTACTTTGAAGAAAAATGAGGAGGTGCTGTTTCCAGTATCTGCCAAACTGAACATCTATTACTCATCTCTCTCTATTTTTCTCTCATGTTTCTATTTTTTAACAGTTTGTAACTTCTACTCGCACTGTATTTATTACAGCAGGGGTGCCAAACATGCGGCCCGTGGACTAAAACCAGCCCGCTAAAGGTTCCAAATCCACCCATGGGATGAATTAGCAAAATGCTAAATCTACCCTGAAAACATTAACTACCAAGCTCATTTTAATTCAGGCGCTAGATAAAGCTGAAATGGGCCGGAGCAGTACAATAACAGCATATAAACATCTAAATAATAACAACTCCAAACTTTTCTTTTAGTGCAAAAAAGTTAAATTGCATGAAAATGTTTACGTTTACAAACTAACCTGAACATATATGAACTAACTGACCTTTCTAAAGAAAAATAAGTACAATTTTACCAATATTCTGCCTGTTTGTAAATGTTTTGTGTATTTGTAGATCCACTGTGATCAGTGAATTGTAACACACATGTAAAACTGATAAACTGAGGCAGAATATTGTTAAAATTACACTTATTTTTCTTAAGACATTTCAGGTCGTTTGTGGTTATTCACATTTTTTTGTGTGAAAGACTAATTTGTAAATGTAAACACTTTCACAATGTAATTTAACTTTATTGCACTATAAGAAAGATTTTTTTTTCAAAAATTGGAGTTATAGTTTTATTTCTGCTATTATTTTACCGGTCTGGCCCTCTGCATGTGGCCCCTGTGTTACAGTAATAAGGCATAATCTACACCACCACCATCTAAGAACGTGACGCCGCTTACTTTATCTGTCACAACAGACTTCAATCACTTCATTTTTCTTTTCAGAAGCTTCTCTCAAATTTGCCTGAAACAGTAAGACTAAAACAATAGAATAAAGACACTAAAATAATCAAATCTCACTGCCTTCGGAGTGTAAAGAAGAGCTCCAAACGTCTGTCAATCTCCATCCTAAATAAACCAGTCCAAAAAATGTTCAACCTGATGCCGTTGAACAGAAGCGACCCAAACCTGGAGTGGACGTGTGAGGCCCTGAAGTCGTACAGCATCCTTTTCAGGCTTTTGTTACCCTCTCCTGCAGCACCCTGTATTGTACTGTATGTCCTTGTATGTGCGTGTCCTTGGCTAAAACCTTCATTCTTAATTACCGTTCTAATTCAGCTTTATCTCTTAGGGCCAAAATGTCTCCATCAATGACATAACCACCTCCAATTGCAGCTTTTCTGTGAGGCCGAAGTGAGAAACGGGTAGAATTGACAAATACACGAGGTCAAAACAAGAGCGTTTTCGGAGAATGTTTCCGAACCATGAGAAAGTGTATGTGGTGATAGTTTTTCCAGCGGAGCTTGTTGGGTTTGTAATGAGGCAGGAGGGAGGGTTGGAGGCTTTTTGTGCCAAATGGGGATGAGTAAGCAGTCCCAAGAGCCAGAGGTTGTTCTGGGCCATAAGGAGTGTGGCCGCGCTGACGTTAGCCAGCTCCCTCCTTTTATAGAGCAGAGCGGCAGCACCCAGCCAAAGCAGGCGCTGTGAGCCGGCCAAAGCTAGCAGCACATCTCAGCGGCTGCGGCCCGTTCTCCTCCGCAGGCTGCTGAGCCTGGGCTGACACCCGCCACCACAGAGTCTGGAGCCGAGCGCTGCTCCGTCCCTTTCATTTCACCAGCGGCTCTTTCATTCCTCCAACTGCAGCCTCGCTCTGTGCCTCTGCACACATCTGTCTCTGTCAGTTTCTCCCTCCACCTTTGGCTTCCTCTCTATCTGTCTCTTTCTTTTGGCGCTTTCTTTGGCTCCCTTACTTGTCAATCTGCTAAACCTATTAAGTATTACTAAGAGGGCAAAAATGCGGCGTAATGAAATAACATAGGGAATTACACCCTGTCGTGGGTGAAGATGAAACTGGTGTATTTATGAGCGTAGAACAAATAAAGTCGCTGTGAGGGTGCGTCTGCTCTGCGTCTGCCACACAGCACTGACAGGCCTCACAAAGCAGCACTTTTCTGTTCAATAAAGCTCAAGGGAAAATCCATTTCATTCCCATAACTGAGGTCTTTATGAACAAAGAACATTAATGTTGGCTTTAGTTTGGTGAAGTTTCTGCCCACTGCGGCTGATGCACTGATGTGTTTATAATGTATTTATCCTGTGGAGAGGTTTAGTCACAACACCTGGTCTTGTTCTTAAGAACCAGAGTCAGTACAGCATGTTTAAAGAAGAAAAAAAAAGGAAAAGAAAAGTGAAGTAACAGTTGGTTTAAACGGCTGACTTACTGATTTGCTTTTATACATTTACAAAAAAACAAAAAACAAATGTCAAATCACAACATGTGACCAGAGTTGAGAAATGAACACTGTTTTTGTGTTTCATTTATTTATATACATGTTTGTTACTTTAGTTCTTAAATGTAGTTTAATTTCAGTTTGTGTGAGATATGTTTTAGAAATCCTCATTTTTTCATTTTTTTACTTAGATTTACTGTTTGACAGATGTTCTGTCTGGGGAATTACCCTAGTGTTATTATACTGATATATTTATAGTTGTACATGTATTTATTTATTTATTTATTTATCAGTAAAATTAAGATATTCTTGAATCAAAAATTCATGAAAATGGACCTGCAGTTTTATAACACTTTAGATCTTGATGTGGTTTACAGCATCTACCATCCATCCATTCACAGACACAAACACACACACAAGTAAATCTACATTTAATCGTTTGCATAATATCCCATCAAAGGAACAAGTGGGAGATTTGTTTCCTTGTTTTAGAAGTGAGACCACTTCCACAAGTTCTGATTTCAAGCACATTAAATCAGTTTGTGATTTCATTGCTTGTAATGAGCACAAGTTCTTTTCCTTTTTTCCCCATTTTAAGGCCCATTACAGTCTTTCAGTGACTAGACTTTTATTGATATTCAGATTCAAATGTGCTTACCCACTTGTAGATTCCATTTGCAGTGCATTTTGCATTACTAGACAATTTGGTTACATTTGAGGACATTTGGGTTGTTTGGTTTGTGAGGCAAGCTTTGATTCACAGAAGCTGAAAAAGGTAGAATGAAAGAATTCAGCGCAATAAATATAATTTATAAAACCATTGTTTATCTAAGGTTTCATAAAGTGCAAGTTATTTTATTCTTGCTCACCATAAAGCATTAAAAGTGGAAGAAAAGCTGATCTTACCTGTTCTGCTACTTCATTTTAATTTGTATTACGGTGTTCATTGTAGTTTTCTCTTATCATCTGTATTTGCTTTAGTTTTCATCTTCATTTTTGTTTCTTTATAATTACCTTGCCTTCCATTCAGCAGTACATATAAGCAGTTTAAAGATTAGGACGGTAGAGCTGCCTTCAGTCCACCTTCATATGAATTAAGGCATAAGACTTGAAGTTTAAATGGCAGGATTATGCATAGTTCTTAGACAAACTTTGTACATTTCATATGGATTGATTAGCCTCGTATTGAGTTTAATTTTGTGACACAGGAACCCCAGACCCATGCCGATTTCATTGAGAGTCTACACCTGTTGGACCACTTTATACAACTGAATGCCAGTAAAAGTGAACTCTTGCTAAGGTTGATGAATATAGAGAAACAGATGGTTCAAATACATTTGTCAATGAATGTACTTAATGAACAAATTGAAGATAATGTGGCAGACACACAAAAGAAGATCAGAAGGTTTCTGCAAACAGTAGAGGATCGTGAAAATATATTATATCGTCGCTGTCAGGCGAAAACCTCCTAAGTCCATTTTTGATCTTTTTTCTTTTTGTCATAAAACAATTCTATTGGTCAGTCTTCAAGTTGGTCTGAAATATTTACCCAATAAAAAGTGCTGAAAATAGCTTATGACTACATCTCTTAACTCCACTCATTTATTTAGAATATACATAGTTTTTACAGTTTTCTGAAAAATGATCGTTTTGGACATAAGAGGTTTCTGCCCGACAGCGACGGTATGGAAAACAAAAGCGGACAGTTCAACCTGCTGATTGTCTGCTGTACCGGAGGATGCCAAAAAGAAGACAGAGTTGCTTTTATGCACTATTTTTTGCCAGAGATCCTGGGCCAGGACTTACAGGAACATTCCCCTTTGCACATTTAAAGAGCACATTGCATTTCCTCACCCAACGCACCTTCAAAGGCAGGACCTATAATTGCGACTTTGGGAATCATCAACAGAAGACGAAAGTAATGAACTGTACCCGGGAACGAGGGAAACTTTTTTTCAGAGGCAGAAAGGTTTTCATTTATCCGGACCCAAGTGTTGCATAGGTCTTCAGGACGCTGACGTAAGGTATGCAATGCATTTTCCTGCTCCTCTGTCCGTCCAGAAGATGTCAGTCCCCCGCTGAAGTACAGGAGTTTAAATGGCCTGGATGGAAAAAATGAAGAGTCTCATATGAAACGACTGAGGTTATTTTTAGTAATGTTAACTGTTCTTGGACTATAAGAAGGTGTGAATGCTGATATATTATGCTGTACATGCTTTTCCCCTTTTATTTATTTGTTTTGAGTATTAGTCTTGTATTGGTCATGTATGTATGTATCTGGAAACATGTATTATTAAATAAATTATCACTAATGCTTATTAAAATATTTTCTCATACATTTTTGACTTTCATCCACATGAAAGCTACGGTTTCGGTCACTGAAAACGATTATTTCTCAAAACTTCAGCCAAAGTGGAAAAACTGGAATTTGGGAAATTCATTTTCCATGTACAGTATACAGCGGGAAACATGGGAGTTTTAGTGTCCGAGTGTCACAGTATGCAACAAAAACTGCATCAACGTCATGTGTGTGACCTTTGTTTATCATTCCCCATCACAGTGCTCTGTGGTGTATTTATGATGAAAACTTTCCAGAAAATGATCTGGTGTGTATAATGTTTTATTGAAAATGGAAATGGGAAATATCTGTTTCTTTAAATACATTTATACACAGCCTTTCTTCATATTTGACTATGTGTAGTCTCCTGGCATACTTCTTTCTTTGTTGCCATCTCTATAAAATGCAAAAAAAAAAAAACAGATGGTAGAGCTACTGAAAACAAGAGTAATCATCAACTGTTTGTGACTGAATGAAATATCCAGAAAAGAAAGAAAAAAAAAATGCACATTTGTCGGTCCTTTTCCTGATGGTTGGACCTGGACTTTAATACCTTCTATAACAGCAATAGTAAATGTCAAGTTTTACTGTTGGAATTAAAGAGTCTTGCCTTCTTTCTAGAAATCCATTACTGTAGGAAAGAAATGTCTCCGGTAAGAATTTATTAGACAAGAATAGAGCGCAGCTAGAAGAAATGCATCACTGCTGCTCTTTACATCTTAAAGCAGCATGTCTAGGTACATATGTTTTTGTAGATTGTTAAAAAGCAGGATCAAACATACTGGTAATGTAGCTTGAAGCACAAGTGTGGTTGCTATGGTTACCTCTAAGCACTGATTTAGAATATGTGCTGTGCTTTTGTTAACAGTGTAATTGTCCTATTACACTGGATATGAGAGGGAATGTGAGTATTATAGGATAGGTTTCCATCCAAAAAGTGTTCTTTAACAAGTTCTTTATTGGCTTTTTACAAATGCGAAGTCACATTCCCTCTAAAGTCATGATTTATCTGCTAAATCTCCTCCTCGTGGGACTCTTATCAGTGTTTGATGGATTAGTGCCTCTGCAGGTAGAAGGAGAAATCTCACAAATGAGAATATTTTGTGCCCTGCGATGAACTGGCGACATGTCCACGGTGTATCCGACCTTCGGCCAATACAGGCTTCAGTATTCCTTCGACGTTTTCAAGGATTAAGTGACTCACAAAATGAACGAATGAATATTATGTGGTAGCAGGACACAACACAAGAAGTTATACCCATGTCTAAGAAGAGTACAGTACTAGAGCAGGGCTGAAAGATGGCTCATTGGCTCATACACTGGCAACTGACATGGGAACAGACTACGAGATGAACTAACACACTGCTGCAGCAGGACACAAGCTCCAGACCTGCATATGTGACCGGGTAAAGGTTATCTCCACCACAGGCCTGAAAACACATCAGGGCCAGAAAGGGTGCCTGAGGAAGGGATGACAGGAAGCCAACATTTACAGTTAGTCGTCTAAAGTTCAACGGCAAGATAGAACCTCCTGTACCATTTTGCCATTAGCCTTCACTATGGCTATGGAGGACATCATCAGGGTATCGTGTTGAGTGGTTGGTGGACAGTGTGTTAGGCCTGATCTAAGGCTGCCCCCGATCAGAGCTTCTGTGGACAACCTAACAACACTCACTGCACCCAAGGCTTGTACTTCACAGCTGTTAAGGAATCTTCAAGAGAACATTGAACTTGCCTGAACAAAGGTCCAACCAAGTACAGAAGCATCTCCATTGTGAAGTGGAAGCGGGCAGACCACTATTTCTTCATCAGTGATAAGGTTATTCCAACAGTCTCTGAGAAACCTGTGAAGATCCTTGGTTGCTGGTATGATGCTTCACAGAGCAAGTAGATCAGCTCATAGGGCATCACCATAGCCTTGGAGAACATCAACAGAACCACACTTCGTGGCAAGTTGAAGCTCTGGTGCTTGCAGTTTGGGCTCCATCTACATCTCTTGTGGTTGCTAACCCTGAACACTGCTCTGTCCTCAAAAAC
The DNA here is from genome assembly GCA_037367365.1 of Apogon talboti. NCBI lineage: Eukaryota > Metazoa > Chordata > Actinopteri > Kurtiformes > Apogonidae > Apogon > Apogon talboti. The sequence continues at coordinate 12,302,310 of JAPQRQ010000015.1, read as the reverse complement.
TGGAGAGAATGATCAGAATGTATGTAAAGAAGTGGCTTGTTCTTCCCAGATGCCTCAATAACCTGGGGCTTTATGGCAAAGGAGTGCTAGAGCTTCCCATTTAAAGTCTATCTAAGCTGCGCAAGTGTACCAAGGTTAGGCTGGAGATGGTACTATAAAGGTGAAAAGACCTGGTTGTAGCTCAGGCTGCCCCCATTCTGACAACAGAAGAAATAGAGCCCACACCAAGCAACAGAGTCAGCAAAGGTAGGTGTCAAGGACAGGGACATAGTGGGTGGAGTACAGCAGGGCAGGACTGGTCTTGACCTGGGACAAGGCTTTTCTATCTCAGAGGTGCAACAGCAAGTAGTAAGGTGTGCTAGAGTGGACGCAGAGGCCCACACAGGCCCACAGACAAGGGCAGTGGATGTCATGGGAGGGAGTGGAGAAGAGGAAGACCTGGAGACACCTGTGGGAGGTGGAGACATTAAGCTTCACTATCTATTCTGACTACGACGTCCTACCTATCACCTACAAATCTCAGCCAGTGGTATGCAGATGACCCCACATGCTCCCTCTGTTCAACTTTAGCAACACTAAACATATTTTGTGGCTGTAAGACTAGCCTCACACAATGTTATTACTGTTGGTGACAAAACCAAATGCACCACAGTGTTGGAAAACCAACAGATGAGGGTCAATGCCCTCGCCCTCCAACATCTAACGTTATGCAGGCCAGCAACAGTCGACCCTGCTTTAGTGTACTAACTCCAGGGATGTTTTGTAATGTGGAAATTCCCCTTTCATGTGACCCTTTCCAGAAGAAAACAAGACATCGAACTTAACTACTTAATATCAATTGTCAATTAAAGACCATTCTTTTCTTGTTGTCCTGTTATTTAGGAAAAGATCATGGTTATATGACAAACATTGAAAAAATAAACAGCATATATCTGTGTTTAAATACAACATAACTACTTCATGTTCCTGTTTAATGATGTTACTTGACCAACAAAATGTTTTTTTGAACGCTTTTCTACTAACAACAGGAAGGAGACTGTGAGGTAAGCCTGGTTCAATAGAAAATACACCCTAGATCTGATTCCATTAGAATTTGGTGATTTTCATTTTTTTATACATCACACTATCCCAACTTGGCAAGGCTTACCATATGCTGGCTGCATATACATGAGACAGATAAGGCTTTCCTTCAAAGAGAAAATATTGAATAATTCCTTATGTAGTTTAATCTTCCATCCTTCTTCTCTTTGCCTTTTAGTACTTTCTCTTTGTCCACTTCAGCCTCATCCTTACCTGAACTGTGAGCATATCAGGACAGGGTGCAGGAGCAGCTATAAGGTAGATTTATTCCAACATAGCTGGCTTTGTACATGGCCAAAAGGTTCCTGATCACCTCCAGGAGCACCGCTGTCCTATGGAGCGATGAGGACAAAGAAAGGAAACGAGCCACCAGGGGCTAAGCAGCGCCAAAGTGTGCACTCAGCGGCATGGTGAGAGAGATCAGACCTTTTCTACACACTCCTTCTTTCTCATTATACACCTCCTTCACTTTGCTCTGAGGACTTTGTGTCTCCCACAGACACACATAGGGAGGCCAGTCATCCATACAGATTACAACACCCACTGAGGGGGCTGTGGATGGGTCCCAGCCTGACACTGAAAAGAGCTCTCACTCTTACACTGTTATTTTTGGAGCACCTTTTATCTGATCATCGCGCTGATACTCTCACCATCAGACTAACTCACCCTGTGTACACAGCAAATATGATGACAAATTAAAGGTAGTTTATAGCCGCAGTTTTATATTTCCCAGTGGGAAGATATAACTCTGTGCTTTACAGATAATAAGCCTGAAGTCATTTCTTTTAATGATATCTTGAATTAGTGTTGTATTTAACTCAGAGATAAATATATTGTAAAACTATTTATAAGCTAAGGAGCCATTGTACATTTCTGCAAACCACAGACACCTATAATCCCAATGTTGTTTGTCATTTTTTGCTTTTTCTGAACTGGCAAAATCCAGGATTTGCCACCAGAGATGCCTTTTAAGCAATAAATTGTGTGATATAAACATAAGAATAATAGTAATAATATTAAAGCTGCAGGAGCCAAAATCAGGACCAAAAAAAAAAAACAAAACAGAATTTGTAAATAAACACTTTTCTTCTGCAGCTTTCTCATCTTAGTCCAAATCAAACGTTAAAACATAAAGATAGACGATGTAATGTTTCATGTTGTGGAAAAGTGAAGCCTCTTCCAAGCTTCTGTGTCAAGCAGCAGCATCACGTCTGAACCGTAGTGTCAACAACACAACATGTCTGATAAACCTATGAGCAGCCAAAACCTCCTGTTACACTGAAGGTTTCTAAGAGCCCAAGATCAAAGTCTAGAGAAGGGGGCGGAAGTCTCGAGTCCCTGTTTACTTGAATTACTTGAAAATCAGTCATGACATTTGTGTCTCATGATGCCAAAATGATGCAGTTTTAGGTAATGTGCTGGTAAATTGGGGATTAGGTGACCTGTACTCCAGGATCTTGGCAGACAACTATAAATTAAAAACATTACAAACTGGAAGTGATAGATTGCATACCTCTGGTAAATCCCTACCTCATGATGTTAGGAACAAGAATCCAGGATTGGCCCCTTTTTTTGGTGAGTTTGCAAAATGTAATGGTTTTATCTTTGGCCCATGCCCAACCCTTCTACTGAGTATCATGAAAGTAAGTGCAGTAGTTTTTGTATAATTCTGCCTGCAAACTAACATGAACTGGGTCTCATTGTGAGTATGAATGTTATGTATGTGTACCTCTGAAATATCACTTATTAAAGTATTCTTAAATATACAGAAAACTAGCTACTGTTTTGACGCACTAGCTTTTTGGGTTTAAATGAAGAAACATGAAAACTTAACCTCCATGATGGACTAATATTTTTTTCTAACCACAAACCCTCTTTAAACTAAAAATCTGCTGCATTCACTGTCTTCACACAGGCTTATTGTAAGTAGCTGGGTTGTTTTGCAGCGTTTTGTGTGAAGCTTATGTTAGTTTTTCATTCCGAAATAATGCTAAGCTATCATTTACACCAATTAAGCAAGATGGAGAGGTTTTTTTTTGTTCATGAGGATTTTATTTCATCTCATTTTTCTTTGACCCAAAGGTTGGAAAGGCGTGTAAACCGCAGCCTGCCTCAGGCTCTGTAATACAAGTTTTAATTTAAAAAGTGACCAGGAAAAAAAATAAAGCGGAGGAGAACGGTGGAGATAAATGATAAAAAAAAATAATAAAAATGGGGATGAGTCTGAGTAACCAGCTTTAAGTCTACCTCCCGTGCTTGGCATCTCTCGGGAACTCGTGCAGAGCAACAGATGGTAAACTCTGAATGACTCAGCCACGGCTCGTCCATACGTGGTCCTCTACTGTCACCTGCTGGTGAAAAGACGAAAGGAAAAACCCACGGCTGACATGAAAATGAGAAAAACTTGCTCTAATAGACCTTATTAGCCTTTATGCACCAGTTCACTGCACTGCATTGACTCTAAAATGCTTCACACATGTTCAGGAATGGCTTAATGAATCAATTTAGCTCTGTGATTGAAGTGTAGACATCTATTGTGAGCAGTAATGAAGAGACTCACACTCTAATGATAAACACATGTGAGTCTTCCCACTATCTGGGCCAATTATAGACAGCAGACACTAAACAATCTATCATGCCATATAGAAAAATGACCCCCCTGATACAAAAGGAGGATGAAAAATCACGCAGAATGTGAGGACGTGAGAGCAGATGGATGATGAACTATAAATGTATAACAAATGAACCGAGCAGGGGGCTCCGGACTGCCAGACCCACTCAATCAATCACTGCTTTAACAAGACAGTGGGAAACATGCTGTCATTTCAAAGAGAAAGGCTCACAAGGCGGAAAATTCCACGCTTTTAGGAGAGCGGCGCACAAAAACACACATGTCCAAGCAAAAGAAATGTTAGGATGAGACCACGCAGCAAAGGAAAGAGAAGAATGTCTCTGCATGACTTGTTTGTTGTTTGGTTCTGTGAGGTTATGAACTCATGAAACCCGTCTCAACCTTGTTTTCAGTCATTTTTCAATGTCCTATGTGGTTTTTTTTTATATTCTGTCCTCAGTGTCTGTCAGGACATTAGTTTGGAGTGAAATAAATCATTACCCATTACCTATAGGATCTGCTGCATCACACCCTGTTTCAGCCAGTTATTTTATTTATTGATTTTATTCAGTCTTTCAGTTGCTTTAGTTGTTTTACATTGCATTAGGTATTTTAGTTTGACTTTAACTTGAAGAAATGACAGCTTAAATACACTGAGGCTATGTTTTTATCACAGATTGGTTGGATTAATCATGTTTTTTGTTTTGGTACTTCTTGATATGTGCTGTACTCCAGTTGGTGAAAAGTATCTATCTATCTATCTATCTATCTATCTATCTATCTATCTATCTATCTATCTATCTATCTATCTATCTATCTATCTACCATTATTTATTGTTGGTGGTCGTGCTGATGCATTTCAGCTCATTTTCACTCTTCTGTGCCCACCTCCTCTAACCTCTCTTTTTTGGCCTGTACCACCTCGCTGCCTTCCCATCATCTCCATAAAGATGACCTCACCCTCCAGCTGGGGGGCCCCCACCCTCCATAGGCCCGGCACAGGCCGAGCTCAGGGGCCAGACATGTCCAATAAACACATTGTGAGTGCGGTCAGAGTCCAGCGAGCCACAATAAGTATTTAAACTGGCCGCCATGGGAGAGGGATGTCCTGTTGTCAGGCCCCCTTGACTTTCTTTAGGGCCAGAGGGAAGAGAGGGAGTGAAGAAGAAGAAGAGGAGGAGGAGGAGGGAAGTTGATGGTGATTTAGAGGACACTGAGCCCCCCTTAACCCACCCCACACTGTCCTCTCACACAGGTACGGAGGAGTGAATAATGAGCACAAGCACACATAGAGTTTTTATATTGCTCCGTTCTTCTCTTATATTAATCAAAGCACTGTCCACTTTTTTAAGAAGGCTCTAATTTCCCCTCAAATTCAGCACTTAAGGGAGCAAGCATGGACTTTAAAGTAGCAATTAAGTTTTATTTCACCCGTGGACCTTGAATCATTATCTTCACCTCATAAAACAGCAAGATTTAAAAAATGTAAATTAAAAGTGGTTCGTTCAGGAGTTTAGGAAAACTTGGCACAGAGATTCTGTACTCAGGTATCATATTTTATCCTGTATCTTTTTTTTTGTAATTTTGATATTTCAATACTTTTAATAAAATGTGGAGGACACTGAACAAAATGACTGGTGCCAAACACATCTGATAGTACAGATAGTATACAAGTTTATGATCTCACATAGTCATAACATTTAAAGAATAAAGGGAGGGTATGACCTAGGGGTGAAACGAGTCCTCGAGTAATTCGAATACCTCGATAACAAAAAAATGATCGAGGAATTTTCTCCGCCTCGAGGAATCGTTTATTTAATTGTAAAGCTCAAAGCAAGGTATTTTGCACGGACTACTTTTAATGTGGCACAACGCGCTTACGTCACCCACGCAAATGAAGAAGAAGGAGGAAGCGGAAGTGTTCGGTTGAAGGAGCGGGAAGATGGAAGAGGCGAGGGAAGACAACAATGACGACGAAAGAGACGAAAAACAATTAAAAAAAAGACAGAAAATGTCGAAAGTGTGGGAGCATTCCAAACTGAACAGCAAGGCGAACACCGTGACGTGTTTCCGCTGTAACACGGCCCTTCCATACCAACAACAACCAACAGCACGTCTGCGATATTGGAGCATCTTCTCCGAAGACAGCCAGGATGGAGCGGAGGACCCAAGACAAGGTAAATGAACGGAGCACAAATCAACGATTAACCTTTATGTGTCTTACTAACATAACGTTAGCCCTGCGGAGGGACAGGTTTGTGTTAAGTATGGCTACTGTCGAATGTGTGGCTAGTGTATTATGATTGTCACAAGTATGGCCTTCAGTTAACGTGACGTCGTACAGGGTTTATTTAATCTGTAAACAGACAGCGCCGTGGAGTTAAGAAGATGAAAAATAAAAACATGATAGAGTTAGCTGAGCAGTTGTCAAATTTAGCTCACTAATCAGTAGCTAGTCACTTCTAGCAGATAATACTGTGTGTTGGAACAGGAGTGTGTGTGTGTGTGTGTGTGTGTGTCACTCTGTTGGTTGATGGATAAAACATAAAGTACCACTGGTGCTTAAGGGCTCCACAGTGCAACTGTTTTGCTCGAATTTGCGACTTGATAATTTCCAGTGTGAATACAAAGTTTCATTCAGTAGCACCAGTGCGAGTCCGACAGAAACATTAGTACTAGGGATGTCTCGATCCGATCTAAGATCAGCTGGCCTGATCGGGCCGATCCGGTTTTCATACCAGTTGTCAGCGTGGTTCTTCTCAAACTGAGCGTTTACTTTAAAACACGCTGCAGCTCTTACAGAATACGAACAAGTAACTAGTGCACGACATCTTGAATGTAAAGTTTTTTCCTTTGTCAATACAATCTAAAGGTACTTATTGTTTCGAAAGACTTCAAAATAAAAGCACTTCCTCTTTCCTTCTTGCCTCTTATATGTCACAAAGCAGTCCTGTTTTGTCAGAACTGTGAATTCTGAAACTTGTGGGTGCCAACGTGAAGTTTCACAACAAAAAGGTATTGTTAGTGCCTTTTTTAAATTTATTAATGCCATATATTTTTGATACTTGCAAGAAATACTAAGTTGAAATTAATTTAATTGAATTTATTTTTTATTTGTGTTTTATTTATTTTTATTTGTGTTTGCAATTGCCTCTCTGCAAATGTCTTCTGTAAAGAAAATATGTTTTGTTGCTATGCACAATGTGAATTTAAGAAATAAAACTGTTGATTATCTAAGGAATAATAATAATAATAAGGAAACCAATTGGTTCTTCATTATTAAATGAAATGTCTTATTTCCTCTTGTGTATTTAAAATTGCTCTTTAACCAAGCGAAAATATGTTTTATCCGATTAATCGAAGGAATTTTCAGTAGAATACCCGATTACTAAAATATCCGATAGCTACAGCCCTAGTATGATCTGTTTCAGATACTTATAAATATTGTTATCTATACATGTATATCCCTTAGAAAACAAAATATACTGTATGTACAGTAGCTACTGTGTAAAAGTATTAGGCCACATCTAGGTTCTGTTAATTTGGTTTAATTAAGCATAGAACTTTATTTCTCATTCTCAGGAAACATACAGGAAATATGTGCACAGCGTTAAAAGAGAAAAAAAAACCTGAAATAAGTTCTAAAGGTTAAAGTCACTATTTATTGACATTTCCAGAGTGTTTTTATGTTTTAGTTTGATCATTGTTGATTTCAGTTCAGCTTTGGTAAGTTTTACAAATGCTATTTTGCTAAAGTGATTAAGATTTGTTCTTAGATTTCTAGTTTTTGAGATGAAAGAAACATAGTCTGTTAAGAGGATGTATGACAAAACCTGTATGTATTAAAGGTCTTATAGATTGTAAAACCATTTTATTCTTGAACTTTATTCTATGAACCATTTATTTTATTGAAAAAATGAAACTGTTGTGGTTTGTATTTATTTTTGTTTTCATTTTACTTCTAATTCTCATTTCAGGTTTAGTTTTACTGGTGGTTGACTGTAAAAACCTGGTTACACTAATAGTTCTCCAGTCATAAACTGCCAAGTCTTAATCTGATGCAGGCACATTGACTCAAACTTCTCCAAACTCTACTAGACAAACCCTCTTAAAACTTTCACATATGCATCCCCTTTCCTCTCAGCTTCCTCCTGGCTCAGCTTTTATGAGCGGAGCGGTGTGAAACTGACACGGCCATTATCTTCCTCGTAGCCGGCCCACACCTCCCCTCCTTCTGCCCGCCTCTCACACAACGGAGACAGGAGTCTTGTATCCGAATGAAAGGACCAGGACGGCTTTGTTAAAGATGGTTTAAGGTCACCAGGTGGGTTGTGAAGCCATGCAAATATTGTACCAGCGTGAGTGTGGAGGTGTGTAGTGAAACTGGCCTCCCGTCAGTGGTCAGGTGAGGTGTTGTTGGATTCTTTCATTCTTCATACTCATGATGAATGCAATGAAAATTTGTCTATATATAAATTTAACCCCTTTCATCCATAGTGGTCACTACAGTGGACAGCTATTCTACAGCTGTTCTGTTGTATATTCATGGGTTTTGGTGTTTTGTTTTAGTTGCAAATTGTTATTAGACTGTAATTAACAGTTTTCTTAAACAAAAAGGTTTTTTTTGTATATTATCTGCATTAAGTGAGGAATAACTAATAATTAAGTATAATAAAATGAGAGGAAAACATCAGATTAGCTGCATTAAAAATGTTTTTATTTCATTATTTTCACACAGTATATCACTTTCTGATATTGTGTCTTAAATACATCTTTCTTTGTTTAAAAAAATTGAACACATGGTGTCCAACTGGGTTGACATTTTTGTAACTCCATGAAAAAATAGGTTCATTAAAAAAATTAAATTGCATTGTTTTTTTTCTTGTCTAAAAGAATAAAAACAGTCATGAACAAAATCTTGACTAAGGTTCTCATAATTCATGCATGAAAGGGTTAATACCACTGATGTCCACTAGGTCCTGTCTTCAAAGAGTCGTTCTGGTGTCACTCACTAATAAGAGTCCTAGTCCTTTTGTAAATTATGTTGGCAAAATTTTAGAACTAATACAAGTTGTGTGAGGTTTATTTCTTTTGTTTATCCTTTATTTGTCTAGAAAGGTCCCACTGGGAGTCCTGGTCATAATTACAGCAGCAAACATTTCAACATAAAATCTGTCATATATATCACCCTAAATATATAACAGTTAAAGGAAGAAAGACAGTAAAGAGAGAATAACATCAGATAGACAGATCACACCAGTGATATCCATAATCACTGTCCTCTGTGATTTGATTGACAGCTTGCTCATCGGCGATGTGGATGTTTGTAACATCGCATTAGTGTCACTGCTCAATAACAGATTCAGATTAGTTAGTGATCACTGGTCTGGCTCTGAAGAAATTAACTAGAGGCATCAGTAGCTTGAATCAGATACAAAAGCAACACAAAGGTTGAGGAAAGCGGTCTGCACTGGAAGAGTCTGATCATTGTCTAAATGCATTTGCACATTTTGGTCCAAATACGGTCACTTCTGGTTCCAACAAACCACGGAGATGTCGTCAAGGCTACAAAATAGACTGGTCTGGTTACATCTTTTTTTTAACCATTTTGGGGTTTTTTTTGGTTCTTTATTAATAAAAACCCTACAAATTTCCTGTGTGCATCCACTCTTATCCCATCCTCTAGTGACTTTACAGCCAAAGCTGACAATGACCTTTCATGAGTGAAACAGCTATTATTTTTGGTTATGTGAAAATGGAACCTCAGGTTCTGCTACTTATATTTTTGTCTCGGGGTCAACCATGTATCTTCCTTAGACAATTGCAGCGGAGTGGAAACCTTCCCGCCTGCAGTCGTGTCACCTCCCAAGGCTCCGGCGTTATAACTCAGAGAGCCTGTGCAGAGGGCCTTGCTTTGCTGCATCACCTTCATTAACCACCGTGCTGGAAGCTTCTCTGTCATCCGTGGGTCGATGACTCTTCTCTCAACTCTGGCTTAGCTTCCCCAAGTTTATTTTCCCACTTATCTGTTCTGAAGACGAAGGAAGTAGAGAGAGAAAGAAAGGGGAGATACTCGGGGCTTCAACCGTGTTTTTTAATCTGTTATTCTCCTGTATTGGCACGGGCGTCTCCAGTGTGGGGATTAAGAATCCAGACAGAATGATGGAGCTTGGCGCTGACCCCGAGGGCAGCTGAGGACTGGAGGAGGAGAGGGGAGAAACAAAATAAATCATCTCTGTGGAATGAAAGAGAGGAAGACGGAGACACAAAGGGGAGAGTGGAGAGTGGGTGGATTGTGAGTTTGTGTGTGTCTAAGTGTATATGTGTGTGAGACAGACAATATAAAGAAGCAGTGATACAGTGAGGAGAGAGTGAGGTGCTGGCAGTGGTAATGGTCTTGTTGAGGTGTGGAGCAGTCTAAATCCTGAAACATGACCTAATAAATCTGAAGGTTACCTTCAACCAAAGTTGCACAACGCAGCACCACACTGATAACCAGCTGGGGTTGACATGTAGGAGTCGCACAGCGCTTTCACACTTCATTTCCTCATGGACAAAAGCATCAGACGAATAAACAAGTTCACAGTTTTGTGGAATTAGACCTATCAGCTCAGGATGAAGCTTCATTCCACAGCATAGGGGCTGTGATGTTGCTTCTGAAGGAATGCTCTCCTGTGGTTTTTAATTGGTCTTGGATGCATTTTTATATGACCCAGAAAGACAAAGATTGAGTTAGTGCATGTTATTTCAGGTGTTATTTATTGTTGGAGCATGTAAACAGTGAGAGTGTGTTTGCCTTGACCTGTAGTATCAACAAGCACTTAAAATAAGCAGATTACTTAAAATGAGCCAGGAATCCAAACACAGGGTCGACTCTGAGTCAGCGGAGGAAGAATAAAGTTGTAGTTGTCGCACTGGCTCACAGTTAACCCATAAAGACCCAAACATCCACCACAGACCAAAACCGTCTACTGATCGAAACTGTTTAATACCTGCTGATCCACTAATTCTATCAATACATGTCAATAATTGGTGTAAAATACAGTTATTCATCTGTTCATGGTCATCAGATATGACCCATTTGGA
>JAPQRQ010000015.1:12265526-12277885 GCA_037367365.1 Apogon talboti | reverse complement strand
TATCTGATGACCATGAACAGATGAATAACTGTATTTACACCAATTATTTACATGTATTGATAGGATTAGTGGATCAATGGTTTAGATTTTGGTCAACGGTGGATGTTTAGGTCTTTAGGAGTTAATGAGACTGACAAATACATATTCTGCTCATTAAAACCACATAAAAAACACAGCCGAGGCAGTGTCTGTCTAATGTATTATCATATAATCCTCAGCCCGTGTTCTGTATTTCACTTTGGCTTTGGCTGAAGTTGTGCTTTCTTCATGTCTGTGTGAATATGTTCACTTTCTGCCAAACGTGTGACATGAGACTCTGCTCTCATCGGTGGATTAAAGAATCCCACTTGGGCACATAGTGTTTTATCTTCATCTCTTATGTAAGTGGATGATTTTCCAATGGCTGGAGATACAGAAACTTTCAGGGCTCCAGGACGAACACCAAGCAGATGATTAGCCTGCTCCGAATGTCACAGCTGACACACTTTTGTCCTGTTGAGCCTGTTATGGCAACGTTTAGCCTCCCCTTCCTCTGAGTTTTACACAAGGCTTTTAGTTTAACAGAGTATGAGGGCGCCAGAATGGCAGCTGACTGATGGTCAACTGGACAGGTTTTCAATGTGAAAAAAATACAGTAAAATGCAGGTGCACTTTAGTAAAACATAATAATCAAAGACGTATGATTAGCATTATCAGTGCGCACAAATTCATGACCTCCCAGTCTAGTTGCACTATTTACCTTCTAATGTGTTTTTTTTCTTTGGAACTCTAAATCTAATTGCATTAAGCCATCATGACAGACCAACAGATCAGATGGGTGACTGACACCTATTCTGAAGCACAAAACAACCTCCGACCAAATGCATGCCTCATAAACAGGGACTGTGGAAAGAAATCAGCCTCTTTACTTTGGAAACAAGGTCGGTACACAGGTAATCAATCATACGGTCTGCCAGACAGGTCCGGGAGGCTGAGCAGGTCATCAGAGTGAACAAAGGCAGGCGGGAGGTCGGTACAAGCGAGGACAATCAGGTGAGTAGCAAACAAATGTGAAAGAAGAGGCAGAAGGAGAGTCACGCAGTATCACAGAGGAACACTGACAGACGTTTCTGTGGTGAGTCAGATGAAATGGTAGAATCTAGTGAGCACACAGCCCTTAGTTTTTGAATACTTTCCATTTTGCCTTTATATTTCTCATTTAAAAACTGTGACTTTACAACTTTTTTTTAAATCTGACATGCTGTATGAACACACTGAACCTAAAATCACACAAAAGAACATGAAATTCAAGAAGGAAAAAGTTAGATTCTTTACTGTTTTTCACCCAAAACAGGTTGAAGGAATCATTTTTTTTAGCACAGAATGAACATATAAATTGAAAACTTAAAAAAATTGACAAATTTCGCAAATAAAGTTATATAAAACTATTTCTATGAAAAGGCAGACAATGCTTCAGTTTTTTGCTTTTTTTAGGAAATTTTTTTTTTAGGAAAACTATAAACTACAAAACAATCTGGTGTCCCAAGATGATGTGACAAACATGGTCAATGAACCATTTTTACAACTCAGAAAACTTTTTACAACTATATATAATAACAATCAGGTGTGACAAGATGCCACACCTCTGATTGGTTGATGTAGACGCCTGCCTTTACCATCTCCTCCTGCACCAAATACACACCGAATGTCATTACAATACTGCAAAAAATTACGTCTTTATTGAGTATCATAAGTCTGGTTTCACTTGGCCTTTCAACACATTTGACGTCACAGTATTACTTTGATATCTGCACTTTCCACACAAGCTGAAAGGACTTAGCGTTAAATTGGTTATGTGACTCCAAAACGTTGAAATATATTTGTGAAATAAGCAACAGATGAAACAAATATGACAAAAAATGCTAAAAATGTAAAAAAGGCTCTGTTCCTGAGGCGGCAAATGAAAGGAAAAACCTGTATGAGCGTTTTAATGAACCCTGGCATTCATTGTACTCATCTCTGAAAACTGAATTTGCACATCTTTAGCCAAAGTGTGCGTAAACAGCCAACCTTAACGCTGTAAACAATCTGCCGTCTCTTCTGAGGCTACCATCACTTTGAGCAGTATTAGCCTAATGATTCCATCTGTGCCTCAAACCTGTTTCATCTCCTACATAATCTAACTGGCTGAGTCACACATGTTCTGCTTGATATGAGCTGCTTGTTCTGTGTATAAAATTAGTCCTTGTGCAGAGGAGCAGATGCTGCTGGTGGAGGATTGTTGTGGTTGTGGGAAGACACAGACCCGGTTTATGGTCCAGTTCACATTAAGCCTTGGGCTCGGTAACATGTAATTCAGATTTAGCAACACGGCACACAAACAAACTAATATAGGTTTTGTAACATTCATATAGTTTTTATAGAAATTATCAATCATTTTCTAAAAATCTGTTTGAGAAACTAAAAGAGTGCATCCACTCAAATTAAAATTATAGGCAAATATAATACAGAAATGTGTGACCTACATCTGTCATGTTCTCTTCTAAATCCAAATTGGATTTTTTTCCCCCATATTAAATTTTACTTGTGTCTATCTGATCATTAAATTCCTAAAATATTTTGACTTGAAGTGATTCCTGTTTGTGGTATTTGCTCTCTGAGTTTTTCCATTGACAGAAGAGTCAACTTGTATTTTTTATATTTACTTCTTGGTGTTTTTTATTTTGTATTGTTTTGTTTTTTGCCACTTACAGGTAAGGAACCAAATATGGTAACTTCACTGACCTTGATTTTCTACATAACAATAAAAAATTTTGAAAAATTTCACAAAATTAATAAAGTCTTGTTATGTCCTCCAATAACACACTAAGGCTGAAATTTAGAATTTCAGATTATTTCTATAAGTGCCCTATAAAAGGTTAAATAAAATGTCTCACAATAATGCAAAACAGGAATAATCCACATTCCCCTCAAAGTCTGTTCAGAAAATGTAAAGATCAGAATCTATATAATATGTACTGGTGTTACAACTTAGACAATGAATATAAGGGGTTATCAGAAATTGGATACTGTACATGAAACATGAATGGCATCCCTAAAGTGTCCCAATTATTACAAGTAGCTATTGAAATGGTGACTGAGAGAAACCATAAAGCTGTGAAACCAGGACATGTCTATTGATGAACTCTCACAGGAGACTCAGCGTAAAAGAATGCAGGGGAGGCGGCAGACGCTTGGAGTGGCTCTTATCACTGCCACCTCCTAGAACCAAATTTATGAAGACATTTCTTTGGCTGGCTTTACATAAACGTCACTATTATAATCCTTAATAATCCCCACCAAGAGGGTGATGGAGGATGGATGTGACAGCTAGAACTGTACCTTTCCATGTGGATCGGAGACGCTTTCCACCCAAGAGCGGGAACACAAGAATGTTTCTGTACGTTTCACCAGCCATGCATCAATGTGAGGAATGTCACTGGCTCTAAAAGAGGATTCATGCTCATAAATTATGCCTCAATGACCCATGTGATATTAGAATAGCACAGGGATGTAATAGGATCGCCCTTGTTTTACCCTTAACGGAGTCTCATTTTATTACTTTTTGCTTCAAAGTCGCAAGAAAATAAACTTTTATGAAACAACGTCTATCAGATGTGTTTTGTGACAAGACATGAGGGTTGGAGAAAGTGCTCAAAGAAGTAAAAAGAGCATTGCCATGTTGATCAAGAAAAAAAAAATATATGGATTATAATTAGTGATGCATTACTATGTTAATCTTTAGTGTTTCAGGTGGTAATATGGGGTTAATACTAACTACTTTAGCCTATATAGTATTTGGCAGGTTAATCTGTAACAGTGCATATTAAGAATTACTTGAGTTTTATATTAAAATAACAATGTAAATCTACAAAGTAAATAAAGTCACTCATAATAATGTTAATTGATAAGAACAAAAATGCAGGTACATCCCAACACTGCTATTCTTCAACTGGCATTTTATTCCTGATATGTAAATGAAAGGAGGATTTTAGGGCAGAATACCCAAAATGCCATGTTTATATATCCTACATTCATTCACTCATTTGTTAATTTTACAGTCAATGGTTTGTATTTTGAACATGGTGAATCTAGTGCAAGTGCAACTTAGAGTAAAATATTGCAACCGACTAATCCAATGCATGCTGTAAATTTACAGATTTTAAGAGAGGAAAGTATTCTTTTCTTTTCTTTTCTTTTTCAACATTTTGAAGATTTTGGAGTTTTTCATAAAGATGATTAAGACTAATATGTTTTCATATCTTCTCATTTCTTTAAATAGAGTTGGCAAAATAAACTCCATACTGTACATTAGGCGAAAAAAAGAGCGGAACAAAAATGTGTGTCTATTGTTTCCGTCGGTCCCATTTGAGCGCTGCACCAAAGATGGAGAACGGTAGTAAAGTTTTGAGGAGAAATCGCTGTTGTTTTTAAAATTGTGGCCAACCCAGGCTTCAGTATTTTAATATTGTGGCAAGGACCGATTTAAATTTTGGTAAGTTAAAGCATGGATTGTTTTTCGAGACGCGCGTCGTCACTTTTAATCGTTTTATTCTTTAACTCGTGTTATTCTCGTGTTATTCCTCCTAAAGCTGGTGGCTAACTCCAGCTGTCATGCTGGATTAGGGACAATCAGGATGTTATTACGTATTAACTTACTTGTATAAATGTGATATGTTTCTGTATAAAATGCTCAGAGACTGTATTATTTTATTAATATAAAGCAAGGCGTTAAATTGTCCTCATTTGGGGTGATGTCAGGTTTTTATGACAGAAATGTGCAAAAACCATTTAGGAGTCTGCTCAAAATGCTGTATTATATTTTAATTTAAGTGTGTAAAATAGTATTTTTTCGTACTCTGTAGTCACAGTTGTGGAGGGTGTAACCTGCAGTAGATGAAATATTCCTGCAGTAGATGAAATATTCACATAACTTATCAAGTTACTACGTTAAAAGTCCTCCTACCGAAGTGAAAACGCACCTTGCATTTGAAATCTCTCCTATGTGAAAGTTTGTAAGAAGTATTAACTGCAAATTACTGCAAAATTTATTGACAGTATTAACAGTAATGGTTGGTATTTTGCAGTATAATGGTCGTTGTCAGTTTAAAAAAAAAAGATTATTATAGATGATGATTTTGGATTAATTATATTGCTGCATTAATGTGTATCTTACATTTTGCTTGCTGCAGGTGTTGATCTTGTTTTACATCCTGCTGAGTTTAGTATATAGTAATATATCATCTTCTACAAGGTCATCATGTCCATATCATCACTTTCCTGTGAGAAGCAAGTGTCTGAGCTTAGAAACACAGGCCTGTTTCCTGCTTCGTGACAATGGATTTTCTAGTAAAGTTCCATCTTAAGAAGGAGGAAATTGCAAGATCGATTACTACATTTCTGCAGAGAGGATGGACAATGCACCTAAATTTGAAGTAAAATCCATCTGTTTTTTCAGCTGCAGGCGAGTGTGACATCTGTAGCAGAAGATGTTTGGTCTTCAGCTGCGACTGTGGCTTCACCCTGGAGCTCAGGTGTGTGTTGTTCCTCGGCTGAAGGCCCACAGACTGGCTTCACTCCAGAACACTGTGTCACTTTCCCAGAAGAAAACCCAAGGCTTGTTGTACCCCTTCAGTCAGGTGGAACCCTACCTGGACCGGTGCGTATTCTGACCCAGTTTTACATTTGTCTGTGAACGTTTCCACACGTTGTAAAATGCATTTCTGAATTTCCAACTAAATTTCAGGTCGATAGACAGGACACAGTTCCAGCTTTTTCATCCCAGTGTGGAAGATATGCTTAAAGCAGAAAAACTCTTCTGTTCGTCACCTTCTCATAAGATCGATTACTACATTTCTGCAGAGAGGATGGACCATGCACCTGTAATGAAACAGCCAGAGGTCAGTGTGCAGCTGGGATCACATTACAAAAGCCTGACATTTGAAGTAAACACAGACATAGACTGGGTCAGCTGGATCCATCATGTTTGACAGATTTAGCGTTGGTCTGATGTTTTTAAGGACAACCTTATTGTGTCAGAAGGACATGAATCAACACTTTAAAATAAGAGTCAAGAGAAAAAGTAGAGCAGCTTTTGTGTCAGGATATTAATGGGTCAAAGTCTTAATTGCAAGTGGTAAATATTTTCTGTCCTGCTGTATGGGGGTAATAGTGGTTGTAAAACACATTAGAGCGTTTCCTATCATCTGTGTGAGGGTTGTATTTGTTACATTTTTAAAGTCATTTCAATTTTGTCTTCTTTGCCACTGCAGAAATGTGTTAAAATAAAAAAAAAATGAAACTGTCTTTATGTCTTATCTAAGGACTTTTAATCAAATATTTGTCTTGAGTATTTATTTTAGTTTATTTGAGTTTTCTTTGGTTTTATCCAATGCCACATATCACCTCCTTCCTGTTAAGTTAAAACCATGTGCCTCCAAATGTGTTGGTTGAGTTGAAAATTCTCTCCCATAGATACAAACATGCCTGTTTTTCTGAGTGCATGAAAAGTTGAGATATATGTCTAATATCGCCACAGTAAACATATGATGGTTTTATAGAACAGGACAAATTACTGTCGATTAAACTACACAACAGTATAACGGATGTAAAGTAGTTGAAAGGAAGAAAGAAACTAGAAAATATTAGAATTTAAGAATCTGGGGTTAAATTGAAGCAAAAACCTGGACTCAAACTGATGAAATGATTAATGGAGTAATTGCTGATTACTTTGATATTTATTTTTTGTTTAGTCTTTATCTAACCAGTGTTAGTCCTATTGAGACCAAAGACCTGGCCAAGACAGCAGCTGCACAGTTACATTAAAAACATTAAATAATAGTTGTCAAAAAACTGCGGGTCTGTGTGTGAAGATGCCCACCACGTCCCTTTGTCTAGTTGAAACGTGTACTGTCCGGCTGTGAAAAATACAGCGTAATGTCTCTCCATCCTTCTGCAGCTTCATACATAATTAAGTGGAGGATGACAGTTGATAATAAATGAACAGTTGCGTAACCTTCCAGGCAGTTTTGTTCACCAGAGGGCTCCGAGCGGTGCATTGAACCGAGGGGACCATGGGTCTCTTTGGCATGCTGAGGTAGTCACCGCTCTGCCTCTCCATCCTGTCAGAGTGTGATGTATTCGTAGCTTACTGGCAGCTCGAGCACCCATCCATCTGTCTCGTGTCTGAGAGATGGATGAGCCCGAGTCATGTCCTGCGGGACGAGGCGTTCGCCCGTAAAGCCTCAGCAGCCAGTCAGAGCAGGTGTCCCGGTGCAAGTGTTCACTAAATGAAGTCAGCGAAAGATTAAACCCAGAGGAAAATATTTCACCATAAAGTCTTTACCGACAGATGGTGAATATCTGTGGTCCAGTCATTGCAGAACACAGAGGGGCCAAACTATGGCGTCGAGATGAGGCCAGATAATACTGTACACGTATGTGAAGTATTGTAAACCAAACATGTACAGTCATGGAAAAAATGATTAGACCACCTGTGTTTTCTTCAGTTTCTTGTTCATTTTAATGTCTGGTACAACTAAAGGTACATTTGTTTGGACAAATATAATGAGAACAAAAATAGCTTTTAAGAGTTGATATTTAACTATTTTCCATGGTTTTCTTGATAATAACCAAAATCACTTCAGTTCTTATATCAATATCTATGTCACTGTACTGACAAAAACAGTGCTTTTAGGCATTCCATGTTTTCTTTTCTGTCTGTTTTAGTCACATGACACACACAGGAGTTAGTACTTGATTGCGTAACCACTGTTTTGATGACTGCAGCCATGCGTCTTGGCATACTCTCCAACAGGGTGGTCTAATAAATGTTTCCATGACTGTAGATTTCTTTTTAAAAATACACCTACAAAACTTATTTTGCTCCTACAGACCCATTTTTTGCTCTTCCAAAACGCTTTCTGCATTTACAAAACTTTGTCTGCGGTTACAAAACATTCTGGCCTCTTTTTTGCGTGGGGGTTTGGTTAGTCGAGAGGCGTGGCCAGACCTGGTCTAGACAGGAAGCAGTATGGACAGGCATTGCCTCAATCACTAAAATGGGCTGAAGTGATCGCAAAGTGCCACGATGATGTGCATATTTTACCTTAAATAACAGGACCAACCAATTATTTTTGTTATTCAGTAGTAATCACCCTTCTCTGCATTAAACTACGATTGCGAACGAATACTGATACAGTTCAAGCCGTGCTCCAAACTCCAGATCCTGGCACCGAGCCACGAATGAACGACTCACAGAGCCCCGGCTGTGCGCCCAGCAGAGCCCATTTGACTTAAACGGAACTCGGATCCAGTTCCGAGTAAGGCTCCCAGTTACGTTAAATGTAAGTGAGACTCACATGAACGGTGCTGTCGGCTCAGAGCCCCGAGCTGATGGAGAGCCATACCATAGAAAAACTGTCAACTCCAAACGTTTCACTATGTTTTAGAGTGAAAAAAGTAATAACAGCAATTTTAATAATGTTATGCCTCAGCTTCTCATTTACACAAGTGCATTACAACTTACACAACACAGATGGATCTACAAATAGACAAAACATTTAGTAGCAGAAAGGATATTATAAAAATGCTCTTACTTCTCTTAAGACATTTTAGGTTGTTTGTATTTGTTCAGATTGTTCACATTTTTTGCAAATGGATAGTTGATAAATGTAAATATTTTCATGTACTTTTACTTTTTTTTTTTTTTTAGAGGTTATTGTGATAGTATTTTGACTGATCTGACCCATTTGAGATGGAATTGGGCTGAATTTGGCTTCTGAACTAAAATGATTGTCTATATCTTAAGTGAAATTTTCCTATTTCATAAATTCATCCCGTGGACCGAAGGGTACACAGGAGACCCTTTGGTGGGCCGGTTTTGGCCCGCGGGCCCTATGTTTGACACTTGTGCCTTAGAGCAATGCAGACTGACATATAATCCTGGAAAACAAGGACCCGTTCATGTTGTTTTCTTAATTCACTACAGTGTGTTTCGTGTTTTAGTTCAACTCTCTAATCTCTCTGCCTTCATCAGTTTGGCCACTTGTAGAACAAACATGTTGCCCACGTCTGATGCTGTATTTCAGTTTAAAGACACTTCCATCATGTCGTTTTTTATCAGGTGTGTTTCATTGGCAGAAGCAACGTGGGAAAGTCGTCTCTCATCAAAGCTTTGTTCTCTCTGACTCCAGAGGTCGAGGTCAGAGTCTCCAAAACTCCAGTAAGTCGTGTTTTCAGTAGGCGTACACGTGTGTGTTGTTTGGTCTGCTGTGTGTACATGTCTTATTAAATGAAGATCCACTTTGCTCAATCTGTTCATCCTCTTTTTCTTTGGCGGTAACTCTGACAACCGGTGTTTGGTGTACATTACTTCTACTTAAACATGGATGTGTTTTCTTGCACAACTGTAAAATGGCAATGCATTGTGGGTGATAAACATCCCTGGAGTGTCCACTGTCTCCCCAGATCCACTTCAGTTTCTAAGAGGAACCACTACTGAAACACAGGAATTCTGTTAAAATGTTGAAATATGCTGCATATACAAACAGACCAAACTGATGCTAATGAACCATACGTACTAAACAACTTCATTTTTCAATCAAATCAATCAAATTTTATTTATATAGCACCAAATCATAACAGTAGTTATCTCATGATATTTTCCATACAGATCTGGTCTAAACCGGACTGTTAAAGCCAATTTACAGAAACCATCAGAATCCTCCAGGAGTAAACAGAGGAAGGAAGGACTTCCCAGACTGGAGGATGGACGAGTGTATGGACCAGCTGGGGTTAAGGGGGGGGGGGTAGATGCATGGATGCACAGCAAACTTTTACACAGTCGTCCAACAATCAGTGGAGCTGCTGGAAAATACAGACTGTTGAAAGTTGACCAGCGGTTTTTATCTTTGACTGGGTTAACGTCTGCCTCCGCCCTCAGGGTCACACTAAGAAGATGAACTTCTTCCGAGTGGGAAAAGCGTTCACCGTCGTGGACATGCCAGGTTATGGACACAGAGCACCCACAGACTTTGTGGACATGGTGGAGCCGTACCTCCACTCCAGGAAGAAGTGAGTCTTACTGCTGTGCACTGGAATGACCAACGGACTGAAGAAAAACCGCCACGACCGGACATGTATCACTGAACCTCATATGAGTCCCATTTTTAACTGAACTGAACGTCTCGCTGCAGATTTTTCATCAGCAGATAAAATGACACGGTTATGAGCCGGCTGGAGGGGGAATTCAGTCATTCTGCCAGACACAATCTGTTCATCCCATGGAAAAAGATGTATAGATATAGAACATCTGCGTTTGGAAAAGAAATATTTAAGACTCAAACACATTTACCACAAAAGATAAATGTATTAACGAGGACTGTAGTTGATTCGGATTTGACTCTTATATATGATGATGCATTTATAAAAAAGTAATGGTTCACGTGAAGACAAAGATCTATAATCTATAATAATAATATATTAACAATTAACACTTTATTCTTAGTAGCTCAACTTCCATTGTCATGATTTAACTCTTATAACCACGAAGATCTAAAACCCAGTTGGTTTTAACGTTTACTCTTACATTTTAGGACCTTCAGCGTGGTCTCTGTTACATACTCAACTTTAATGCATTTTTTCCTTCCTCCAGTCTGGTGAGGACGTTCCTGCTGGTCGATGGCAGCGTCGGGCTCCAGAAGGCCGACCTGATCGCTCTGGAGATGTGTGAAGAGATCAGGCGTCCATACGTGGTAGGACACACACACACACACACACACACACACTGTTCATAAGCAGTAACATCACACCCTTTAAAAAGAAGGATAATGTCCAAAAATAAGACATTAGAATAAGAAACCTTGCAGCAGCCCAAGGCACCGAGATGCACAACAGTAAAAAAACATCCATAATGCACTGTTAGTCCAAAACGTTACAATAAACCAATACAGGGTGCTTATCTCTACGAGTTCCAAAAGTCAGAACAGAACTGGGAAAGGAAGCTTTAAATGTTCTGGTTCCACTGCCTGGAAAAACCTACAGAAGGAGATTCAACTGAAGGATCTGGTCTCTTTTAATACATTCAGTCTAAATCAGTTCTAATTCAATGAGAAAAGGACAAATCTGGATGTAGATGTTTTTTAAAATTGATTGAATCGGGTTCTGCTTTGAAGGAATATTGTTGTATGCTTCAGTACTTTTAAAATTATTGGTGGTTTACATGTATGTTCTTACTGTGGTGTTTTCTGTATGTTTTTAGAGTGGATGTACGGCTGTGATTTCTATTTTGTGTAACTTCTGCTGCTGCTGTCTTGGCCAGGACACTGTTGAAAAAGAGATTTAAGCTCAATGAGCTTTTTTCCTGGTTAAATAAATAAAGAATAAATATTATATGTGTACAACTGGAATATACAGCAAATATGTAAACAGCATTAAAAACAAAAATGCATTTCAGAACAACAAATCCAAAGGTTGACCTTTGTACAGTACTGTACATATGTATATACTGTATATATACACAGTAGTTTATTCACACAAAAACACTGTATGTTTTACGGCAGGACATACAGAGTAGTCATGTAGTTGGAGGCTTTTGGATCTGGATCTGTCAGTGTAGTCCATTATTTTTGTTCGATGCAGTGCTAACAAAGCATCTTGTACCTTTAACCTTTTGACTAAGACTGTGATAGAGTTTCATTTCACCTTTTCTTTAATGCATCTGCTACTGTTCTATCTGGAAGAAGAGAGGAAACAATAAAACCAACCTCAGCTTTATGCCATAAAGCAGAGTTTTCCTCCCCGCGGCTGAGAAATCGCCTGTACATGTTCTTTCCTCGTACAAATCGTCCTCATTAAGTCCACACTGAATTAATACTGAACGCTCCCACTCAGCTATTTAAAAACCGCTGTCCCCTCTCAAATGCCACCGCTGTGACGGTAAAATGAAGCGGCCCCGCTCTCCACGGTCAATTATTCATGCGCTCAGCTTATTAAACACTCGGACCATTATTAAAGCTGTGACAGAACAGCTTTTAACAAAGATTAACGGTCACAGCTGAGGTCCTGAGCTGGAATAATGGCCGTTTTGGAAACCTGACACAGATATTAGAGAAGGAGTCACTGTGTTTTGCTGTAGTTTAGTGACTGTTGTGAGTGGAAGGTTTTACGTTTGGCTCTGTTCATTAGCAGCTTTCAGAAATATAACAATAATGTCACATACGGAGTGCGAGTATGAATGGAGACCCAAACATCCACCATCGACCAAAACCATCTACTGATGTAACTGTTTAATACCTGCTGATCCACTAATCCTATCAATACATGTCAATAATTGGTGTAAA
>JAPQRQ010000015.1:12223867-12245876 GCA_037367365.1 Apogon talboti | reverse complement strand
ATACACTTCTTGGGGTTTTTTGGGGGGGGGTTTTATGGTAAAGGAACCAAATATGGAAAAGGAACCAAATATGGTAACTTCATTGACCCTGATTTTCTACATGACAATAATTTTTTTTAAATTTCACAAAAGCAAATCTTTGTTCGGTCCTCCAATAACACACTAAGGTTGATATTTTGAATTATATCAACAGTATTTCTATGAGTGCCCTATAAAGGGTTAAAAGTCTTTACAAATATGCAATTAATACCTTAAAAGAGTCTTTAAAAGGTATTAAATTTGATGTGGTAGGTCTTAAGATATGTTGCCATAAACTTGTTCACTGTATTGAGTTAAAATGTGTCCAAGTTACAAAGAAGTTAACGTTCGTCTACTCAGTTCTACCCGTTGTACTGAAATTAGGACCCATGTATTGTTAACTTTGCAGCCCGCGGTCAGAAATGACTTGGAATGGTGGGAATCAAGGCGTTGCAGTAGATAAATACATTTTCCTAAATTCAAGGACTCACGAATTTTTGCCAGTATGGCTGTAAAATGGGCATTAAATTGTGTTCTAAATAGTCTTAAAAAGGTCTTAAAAAGTCTTAAATTTTACTTGTAGAAACATGTAGGAACCCTGTTTTAAGTGAAATGACCTTTCCTAAAATCTAATTGGATGAGCTCAAAAATGCCTAAAACTGCAAACAGACCTGTTTTTCCTGAGCATTCGATGCATCACTATGGAATAAATGACCAACAGTATTTAAACCAGTTCAGATTTCAGGTTCAACTTTGAACATTCTCAGCAGTAAACATGCAGATACACATGAATGCACATCATATATTAGACACACAACACTGACAGGGACCGTTGGACTGCACACTGACTGCTTTTTGTTGAACATACAGTGCTATTAGTGCTTTTACTGATGATGGAAGCACATGAATGCAAGACTTGCCTCTGGGTTGAATCAGGTGCAGAACCATCGCGTTGGAGACGGGTTTCCAGAACTCCCAGTTGTGCAGCACCATCGTCCAGCTGTCCTTCAGCCCTGCGGAGCTGGAGATCATGTTTTCCTTCCCGCTCATCTACAGTATTTTCCAGCTGGTGATGGCGGTCCTAGCGGTGGGAGGTGAGCATCTAACAGGCGTGAAAGCAGAAGAGTGGTCAGTGCTGTTACAGTAGGGTTTAACATGAAAAATACACGGTTGGCAGTTTTTAGGCCAACGTGAACAAAATGACCGTTTGGGGGAGTCATATGTGAAATGTGGACTGAGTGTGTTCCTATTGACATGTGATGAAAAGGCCTTTAACCCCCTCAGACCCAGGAGCCCCACAGGGTTTTGAGGTTTGGCCGTTTTTAATTCAATAAGTGCTTATATTGGAAACATCATGATGCAACAGTTTTTCAGATGCATTCTTAAACATTTTTATGGGATGTCATTAGTGGTGGACAGCTGTTTCTTTTTTTTTGTATAAAGCTGTGAATTTCTTGTCCTCATACGTGGACAGAGGGTCCTAGGACGTTAAACAGACAGAGCAAGAAGGTCTACTGTCACAAACGGGTTTGCTTTGTTGGCCTGTGTTCATAGGCTCCATATTCTAGACATCTGAACAGCAAAACACCGCATTCTGTTTTTAATCATCATGTGGTGGAAACAGGAGTAAAATATAACATTATCTGATGAGTTTGAACATTAGAATCCCTCTGACTCTGATGGTCTTTGATGACAAAAGATCATCCAAGTCTCCTCAGTCATTAAAAAAAACCAAAACTACATGAACTACATAAATTTACCAGTTTCACCAAAACTTCTCTTTAACACTAAAGAGAAAAAAAAGGATTACTTGGATTGAACAATAAAATCAAAGTGTTCAAATTACAGATTCAACCAAAATGAGCACCAGGATGTTGCTGAAATTCTATTATATCATATTTATATTTATATTATCTTATCATTTTGACAAAAAGATACCAGTTCTGTGAGTAAACTGTTACTGCTCCGAACAGAACAGACAGAACCAACTGTACAAACAAGGCTAAAACACTGTCTATTTTTACATACTGTTCCAGCAGTGGGTTTTTTTCTTCTCCATAAAAGTTTTTCATTGAAAGAGGAGAAATTACAGATTCTATACCATTTTATACCTCTTTTATTTGATTTACAATCTAACTTTTTAGGTCACATTTTGTCAAAGAACAGAACAGAACAGAACAGAACAGAATAGAATAGAATAGAATAGAATAGAATAGAACAGAACAGAACAGAATAGAACAGAACAGAATAGAATAGAGTAGAATAGAACAGAATAGAACAGAATAGAATAGAACAGAACAGAACAGAACAGAACAGAATACAACAGAACAGAATAGAACAGAATACAACAGAACAGAATAGAACAGAATAGAACAGAACAGAATAGAACAGAATACAACAGAACAGAATACAACAGAACAGAATAGAACAGAATAGAACAGAACAGAATACAACAGAATAGAATAGAACAGAACAGAATACAACAGAATAGAATAGAACAGGCCAAAGTCAATCATTTCTCACCTTTTTTGTAAGAAGTTATTATCTTCATTTATTGTTAAATGACTTTTTTTAACCAAATTTTGCTCCGTTCTGATTTGCACTAACCTTAAATAAATCCTTGCTGGTTCCATCCTGTTGTGATGATGTATTCCAACAGTCACTCATTTGTAGCTGTACTTCATATTAAACTTTACTGCAGTAAAACCACACTTCACTGGGGTGTGTAGAAGGGAGGAGGCGACTGTGTCTTTTTGGTTCCATTTTCTTTATTAGAAGAAAATCGATTCCATGCCACATTTGATTCTAATGTTTGCTTTGATGGACACGTGTCCAGCTTAAATGCAAAGTGTTTGTGATACCATGTTTTAAATTCCCCTCCACAGTTTACCAGCTCTATAAAAGGAAATGTGGCGGTTCAGCTGAGGCAGACAGCGAGGCTGCGTCAATCGAAGACAGAGACGCTGAAACAACAAAACAAAAGGACTTGGCGTTGGACAATAACGCCTTTGAGTTTGATGAGTGTCACAACAGCAGTGAAGAGAAGGGAAAAGACCTGCACAAGAACACCCAGCTGTAAGATCCCACCTGCTCAGACCACGGAATGAACTCAGTGAACAGCATGGGCACACACACACACACTGACCAAAGCCACCGCTGCACTCTGCAGGCTGGAGCTGTGCACCACAGGTCCTGGGCTGCAACCTCAGGAAGCCTCCAGAAGCAAACAGCAAAATTATTTAGAATGACATATGGGAACATAGCGTCACTGTCGGGCCGGAAACCTCTTATGACCAAAATTGTTACTTTTCAGGAAACTGGAAAAACAATGTATATTCTAAATAAATGAATGGAGTTAAAAGATACAGCCACAAGCCCTTTTCACCACTTTTCATTGGTTAGCTCTTTGAAACCTGACGTGTCATCGCTGACACACCCTGTGCATATGCAGGTTGGATGGCTGGAACTCTTTCACTGTTTCTGCAATTGGAAAAATTCCAACGGTTTCTGAAACCTGAGAAGTTGCGCTTCATAGGTTTTATTGGGTCATTACAGTAATTTCACTCACACATGTACAAGAAGCTGGAGAAGAAGCCATTTTATAGCAGTATTATAACATGCAGTAAATTGTAAATGACTGCTAGATTTGGAAAGATCTGGAGAAAAAAAGTGCTCTGGAAAAATGGGCAAACCTTTTAGTTAGTCAAAATAAGAGGAAAAAAGCCCAGGTAGACCATTTTAGGCTTAGGTTTTAAATGGTTAAATATTTCTAAAACTGAGACAAACGTGAAGACTGACTAATAGAATTGTTTTATGACAAAAAAAGGAAACAAAAAAGGACTTACGAGGTTTCTGTCCGACAGCGATGACATTCTATTGTTCTGTTTGTTCATTTATTCATCTAGAATTACTGTAACCTACTTAATCAGCATATCTGCTTCCTCTTTATGTCTTATTTTATTAATTCAAAGTGAATTTTGGATGTTCTTTATCTGTATTTCTTAATGCAGATTTTATTTATGTTCAACACACGGACATAAATTGTTTACGTCCCAGGTTTTCACAGTATTATCACACCCACTCACATAATTGAATGGAGATAAAAAAAAAAAAGTAGAGGTCTTTCACGATATACAACTGAAAATAAAGGTTTGCGTTGGATGAGGACAGTGATGCAGCTGTTGTGGGCCTCCGGTTATCCAACCCACTGGATATGCGTCTCAGTGTGAAGCTTTCATGACTAATTATTTATTTTTCATACACATATATGTCAGTATTTTTACAGGCCAGTCTCATGTGAAAGATACAGACTCATGCTGTTTTCTTTCAGTTCATTAAAAAAAAAAAACTTCGGTAAATTATATCGAACAGGGTTTACAGTTTGAGTGGGAGTTGAGTCTTCGCATTGAAATCTGTGAGCTTCTGTCCAAACATAAGCAACATGGACATCAACCATATGCATTTGTGCTCCATATTACTATTACAAACTAATTTATAAGTCCACTGCACTGTGGGCATGTGATATCCACAGATTGTTGATGCCACATATACTCTTTTTTTTTTTTTTACATATTTCTTCATCAGTGATTGAACTTCTTCCACTTTGCATTGAATCTATTTAAGTCTTGCATTTATTTACTTTTTTTTTTTTTTGGACGTTCAGGAGGGAACGAATTCTGTATACTTTCCTATCCATCACTATATTTTTGGAATGTACCTACTATATTTATATCCCATAACTTTTGCAATATATTTTAATGTAATACTATTTCATACCAATGTCCTTCTGCCCACCTCAATAAACATTCAACAAACTATGTCTTTATTTATACAACTTTACCTGTTGTATAAATGATGAGAGATAAAGTATAAGAATGTAACTACATATACATTTGGAGAATGTTAATATTCTAATAAATATGACCTTTTCATAAACTCAAGTACTATTGATCCTTGTGGCGGTTCGGGAAATCCATGTTTCCAATGCAACGTGTGCCAGGTTATTTCTGCTCTAACACTGTGAGTTTGTTGTTTGCTCATGTTAAATAAATGGCAGATACTATTTACACCAGTGTCTATCATTAACAATGTTATTTACACCCAACAGTAGGGTTTAAAACAAAAAAAAATACAAATACTAATAAAATGACCCTTCATAAATGTTTCAGGGAGTAATTTATGGTATGTTTACTGAGTGTGTTATATTTAAACCTGATGAAAATGCCATTAAACTTTAGACTTTAGAAAAGAAAAGAAAAGAAAAGAAAAGAAAAGAAAAAAGAAAAGAAAGTGTAACTTTTCCAGACCACGTAGCCACAATCAAACCTTCAGAATCACAGCGCATGGCGTTCATATCATACAGTGACGTGGTTTCGTTCTTGTTCAAAGTCCAAACTGTGACGTGCACAGTCACACACCTGCATGAGATACGTATGCGGTCATGTGATAGGATGTGCTGTCCGTGACATAACTTACACTTCATTCCACTTACTTAACCCACTCCATGGATCGGTAATGGATTACATTTCTGAATTTCATGACTCTGCATCTCACACACAAATATCGACCTTAAAATGTGTAATTGTTTACCATTTACAATTAGATAATAACACTTTTTTAAATGTTTTTAAACCCTGTCTGAGGATTCACATTTTCTTTAGCCTTTAACTCTCTTAACACTCACTGATTAAAGAAGCAAAAATATCCATGACCTTAACAACACTGTATCATATTAAAATGAATCATTTTTACAGATGTCTTGAGACAAGAGTAAAAGTCTAGCCTCTGAAACCAAAAAAAAAAAAAGCTCTTAAATTGAGATAAGTCTCAAAAAAAGGGAAAATCTTGTGTCTGTGCTGGGATATTAAGCACACCTTTTAGCATTTTATTTGAGTAAATGTAACAGAATATTAGCTGCAATACTTTATGAAGACAAAGTTAAATATATTTTCTTAAAATTAAGTCACTTTTTAAATTAAAACATTAGCAAATGAAACAAGATTATTTTTTTCTGTAAGAAAGAAAAAAAGACTGATTTCCCACAAACACAGCTTTAGTATATTTTAACCAGTTCTCAAGAAATATAAGTCTATGGACAAATATTAAGTGCCATTTTGTTCCTATTTTTTTGTTCTTTTTCATTCTATTCAATGGCATCTGCCATCTGGACATCTGGAATTTGAAAAATTTAAATTAAGAATAAGAATAAGAATCCATTCATCATCGTTCTCTTGCTAAATCTACTCACTATTACACAGTAAAAACATTTCTACTGAAATTGTTAAAATTCACTGTAAAATGTGTTTAAATGCCTGCTATAGTAGGTGGATGTTGTCCTTACTAAATGAGCTGGACCGTGTCACTTTTCACAGTATCTGCTCTTAGTTTCCCTTATTCATGGTTGTGTGATCTGCTGTTACTGGCTGTGTTCTATAAATAAACTGATTGTGTGGACTTCAGAGGTCTGAGCAGATCCACTTCAGTCCTGAACCAACACCCCTTATTCCAGCACTGGCCCCTCCTCCTGATGAGAGCCCCGGTGCTGCCTTCAGGGCCTGCTCCAAACAACACCAGTGGTAACGAATGTGAGGTGTGAGGCATTTCATGGTGTAAAAGTTTTTAGAACCTCTTACTAGTTACTAGTTTGTGATTTAATATCTTAATGACAATACTTAGTATGTCTACTTTGGTTTTGACTTATTCTGCCTCAGATCTCTTTCTATGATTGTGTCGTCTGCAATAGCCATTAGGTTTGGATACTGTGAAAATCAGCTGTTCAGTGGAATGAGTGCATGGATAAAATTTTACCAAACAAAACACTTGTTAAACAAACCAATAAATGCATTTGGACTGATACAACATATTTAAAGCACAGTTGTGTAAATAGGAGTAATGGACTGTATGTAATAGAATTATGAGATCAGATCAGCTTGAAATTTAATAAAATATTTTAAAAGTATTCAGTACATTATTTTCAAAATAGTCATAGTAATTAGAATAAATATACAGAAGTCAAGTTGAAGCAGCTGTCAAGGAAAACTGTTTAGTCTACCAGTGAAGACGAAGCATCTGCTGTAATATCTGATATGTGTAATAAATTAGCAGTAATATGAACAGGGCAACACTTAACAAAATAACTGACTATGAAAAACTATTCAACTGCAATACTGCAAAACTGCATATATTGTATTTTCCTATTTGTTGTGGAAAATGAAAGGTCATCATCCTTAGCCAGACAAAACACCTCATTGCCTTTGTGTTTACATACAGCATATCCTATTCAAAATGTGCATTTGTTGGTACAATCTCCTGGGTTCAGCCTGCTTTAGATGGCAACAGAATACATAAAAAATAAATACAAGGGCATTTTTTCTGTGTATTGCAGGCAAAACAGGTATGTCTTAAAATTAATCCTCACTCAAAACACTCTCACACTATGGGTTCACGCAGCTTTATGTGTCATTTTACCAATTCATCAGACCCCTATGGGTGTTTAAGGAGCGTCACAAACATTTGCATTATGTTAATATCTTACTGAGCCTTTTCTCTTCTCCACCTCATGACTTGTAAAACTTGGTACAAGTCTGTATAAATCAGATTTAATGTGATGTAGTATTAAAAAATGTGGAGGTAAGCTCGGTACTTTGATGTAAAGTTTGTCTACGAACTGGCATTTGGGAAAAACGACACTTTAATTCTATGTATTTTGTAGCGTAAAAGCACACCCGAACGCAACAAATAACTGCAGTTTACGAGGAGACCGTGAACGCATCAAAAGTACGTTCACGGAGAGACAAGACAACAAGCTGAAGAAGAGGAGAGGAGAAGCCGTAAGTAACCACTAAAAACACATTCTTCAACTTAAATCAGACTTTAACCGCTCTTGCACACTTACATCAACGTCTTCTTAGCTTTTAGTTGCATTAAGTAAGGATATCGTCGACAGAAGTGAGAAAAAGTTGACTGCCTCATCATTTCCTCTTCTTCTAATGCTCCAACTTTACCGTTATTTAGGCGTAAGGTCTGTACGTTCAATTAAAATATCTGTACAAAGGTTTCACATGGGGTTTTATTGTTATGTGGTATCTAGAAAACTACATTTTACTATGGTAAACCTCTTGCCTGTCACTAGTTTACACGTTCATATTGAAGCTAAAAATGAACCGACTTACGTTTATAAAAGTAACGTAACTTAATGCGTACGTAAGCTAAACATGTTGACACTTGACAAAGATTTAGTAGCTAGCATACTGTAAACTGTAGTGAGCATGTTTTGGATGGGAGAAAGTCATTCAGTATAAAAAGCAGCAGTGAGCAAGGTTTGTCCTGTATAGAGTTAAGAGGCGGTAACCTCCATCTCTTTTTCTAAACAGAGATAAATGTTGTTGAGTGGTGGGGGACTTTCTTGTAGGATGTCAAAGGGTTTAGCTTAGCACACTGAGCCTTTTTCTGCAAAATGTTGCTCTAAATCTGCCAGGAACTGCGAAATCAACCATACTGTCTTATGTAGCTGACTTGAAATAGTGTCTAATAAGAGTAAAGCCAGTTTGCATACTTTGTGTTGTGATAATTGTTAGTGCATGGGGGGAAAAAGCTTGTGAAGGCAGTGTATGCATGGTCAGGATGTTAGAACCCCACCTCATTTTAAGAGAGGAAAAACCCCTCTGGCACTTGCTGACACTGTTCAAGTTGGACATTATGCTTAGTTGGAATTAGAACTATTAAATGGGACTGACATCAACAGTTTTACAATAGATATTAAATTAGCCAGGCATGGATCAAAAAGTTGTGTGTGACTGATTCAACGTCTGCACAGACCTATAATGAATAATGATGTAAACTGTATTTCCTATTGTGCAGGAATTCCACCACATCCCACATCCTGGTGTAGAGACACGTTGATATACCTTAAGACAATGCAGTCAAACAACAACAACAGCCAATGTCATCTGTGTCACATTGTACCAGGGGTGTGCATCAGCTTTAGCCAAGTGGATCTGAATCTGAACACAAACACATGCAAAGATACATATAAAGCAATTAATCTAGTAATGATAGTATATGACTCGCTGCTATTGCCGTGTGTTTTTACATGATTTGATTCCCAGTGCATTTCAGTGCAATGCAGAACAAACACAGTGGTGTGAAGTTCAATCGATACTTTAATTCAGTTCCTCTGGTTGTTATTACCTCCGCCAGGTAGCTAATGTATTCACCAGGGTTTGTTTGTCTGTTTGTTAGCAACATAACGCAAAAAGTTATGGACGGATTTTAATGAAATTTTCAGGAAATGTCCAAAACGGGACAAGGAACAAGTGTTTAGATTTTGGGGGTGATCCAGATCATCATCTGGATCCACGATTGTTTTATGGCATTTTCAGTTAAATAACCTCTCAACTGGCATGTCTGTTTCTGCACATGACATTTGACACCATGGCAACGTGGCCCTATTGTTTATTTGTTGCTAGGTAACCCACTACTGCAGCGTGGTGGGGAACTGATCTGCCTTGGCGGAGGTCTGTGCTCTCCGAGTGCTTTTCTAGATATGTATGTGACCGCAAATAAACTAAACCTCTTTCCATTCCACTTATTTGTTTCTACAGTACGCCAGCTTAGCAACTCATTTAATACTGTATTTTAGTATCATTTAAGAAACATTTGGCTCTTTCACAAGCTTTTCCAACCAAAACGTCTAAAAATAAAATCAGGCATGGATGTCACCTTAAACCACTTCTTTTCTGTTTTAATTTCTTCAGTCAAACATTTGTTACACATCTATCCCTAACACCTTAAGTAAGGCTTTGCAACAGACATGCAGGAGGACCTGAAAGAAAGATATGATCAATGATGTTTTCAAACTGTCCGTGTTGGCAGGTCTTCACTCTGATGACTAAAGCTGAGCTCTGGTGTCAGGCTTTGAAAACGGTAACACTGACTTTGACCCAAGTTTCTATTACTTTATCTTAGATGCTCATTGGCAAAGACTTAAATGGGCCATTGAAAATCTATTATCCATCAACATCTAGTCCGTGGATATTCAGTTAAATATGGTAAGTTGAATATTGTGAATTGAGCACCTTGAGATAAGCAGTTTCTCCACTCAGCGGACGTTAACTCAGAAGGTGACAACATTGAAGCAGACCAGTCAAACCTCAACACAATGGGAAAAATGAAGTGAAAATAATGGTAGAAATATGGCTTTTCTGTTGGTTTCATCCAGATGTTTTTGTACAGTTTATCAACGGACTTAATGCAAAATGATTATAGTCATCTCAAATAATTGCGATCAGGTGATATTTAATAATAGTGGCGGGCCCAGCGGGGTCATAATAATGCAGTGCAATCCATGTTATCCCAGTCATACCTTTTCCAGGTTATTCCATCTCTTAATAACAAAACATAAAACAAATCATCTGCTTTAAATAATATAGCAACGAAAATCCATATACAGAGGAATTTACAACATCTGATGCCACCTAATCCAGTCATAAAAGTCACATACACTAAACCAGATGACTTGGTCTAAAATCTAATGTATTTAATGACTGAAAACACAGAATTTCTACTAAACTATGTAAGCTATTTATTAATTCTATCTTGAGGAACTATTAATTTACACAACCAGATGCCCATCAGATGAAACCTAGACTGCTGAGTTCATTAAAATGGGTTTGTTTGTTTTTTTCTTCCATCTGGATAGAGACTTAAAAGCTATTGAACCAGTCACCTGATATGAGGATTGTATTCATCTCTTAT
This sequence comes from Apogon talboti, assembly GCA_037367365.1. Taxonomy (NCBI): domain Eukaryota; kingdom Metazoa; phylum Chordata; class Actinopteri; order Kurtiformes; family Apogonidae; genus Apogon; species Apogon talboti. Next base: position 12,235,103 of record JAPQRQ010000015.1, on the reverse strand, counting down.
CACTGATATGTTTTGTCTTTTATTATATAATAATTTTTAAATGACCTCTTATCTTGTTAGTTTTTATTATCAGCCACTAAACAGAAGGAATTTTATCTATATCCTTGGAGCATCTTGACCTTGTTGCTTTTTCGGCTCATGTGACTTGTTATAGATGTTCAGAGGCCACGCTGTTGTTAAAGGGAATTCAAAACAGAGCTTTTCAGTAGGGCATGATTTTTGTGCCAAGTTAGAAAACGGGCACTGTGGAAAATTACTGTGGTGATATTCCATAAATACAGTGGAATCGTAAACCTTACGCAATGTGAGCTGAGTTGTGCTACACATTGTGAAATGCTGAAGTGAGTCACTGATGATTTTTCTCACTAAACGTTTCCGTGGCTTTGTTGCAGAGCTGAGTCAGTCGTCGTAAATCACTCTTGAACAGTCACAAGTGACGGCGTTTGATTGAATTTTAAGAGTTGTAATTAGAGTTGGGGAGCTCTTGCATGTGGTGTTATGTAACCTGAGGCTAACCGTAACCTCATCCAAGGTGTAAGAAGTTTTCTGTAAATGAATTTTCACAATTCATAAAGCTGAAGCATTGTATTTTATGGAGAATATCATCTACTATGGTTGTGATCAGTGTTTTTCCACAGTCTGAAATTAAGAGTGAGAGATTAACACAAAGATGTGCTTTGTGCGATTCGTTTCCTCTCACAGAAAAACTGTATTTTGTGCAGCAAAATTTTTCTGGTAATAATGAGTTAATTTGTTTTGCTTTGTTTTGCAATCTTAACATAACACAATAATTGAACCTGTTATTACAAAAAAAATTATTATCCAAGTTCATTAAACAATTAACTTGAGATCTTCAGATAATCGCATTTAAAATAATTGTAAATAAGTATATAAAATAAAAGTGTCGTTGCATTATTTATTATAACATTTTCTTTTTCACAACACAGTAACACTAAAAAGAACACTTTTATGCAACACAGTTGACTGTGTTGATCATCTTAACTGGACTATAAGGTAGAGGTCTACTGATATGGGTTTTCCAGGGCCAATACCAGTGTAATAAATGCTGATCAATATGGAAAACTGATATTTGAACTTTGTACTGTAAAAACATAAGCCTCTGCATCACCTCTTGAAGAAACTTGAACTAAAATCTTTATGTAACTGCATGTAGCTGACTGTCATATTAAAACAGTACATGAAAAGCACTGTAAAAATAATCTATCTATCCCTATGGTACATTATATTTTTAACCAAGTGAAATCAATAAACAGATATAAGAAAAATGGCTATGGTCTAATGGATTGCTAACTGCACATACATGTTCTTTACATCAGGAGCATTACTCCCCACAGCTGTGCTTCAGTCTTTTTCGGACTGTTTTCCCTGCTGACTGTAGTCAGGTGCTCTGTCCCAGTCCCAGTGCTCCACGTTGAGCCAAGTCCCAGCTCAACACAAACCATAACAACTAACAAGGTCTTGCCAAGACATAATGACTCCTGGTGCCTATTTCCAGGGCTGCCATTATACAGGGTCATGGCAGGGGGAAAGATAAAGAACATATCAGGTGTCGTCACACGGAGGAGGTTAAACGCATCATCCACGAGCATCAGTTATCCTGGAAGCCTTGTACTACAGGTGTCATATCACAAGGCACATGACTCCACTGGGCTCTGATGCAGGCTTTCCACCAGGAACTAGCATTTCAACATACATTACACTGTATTTACACTATTACTATATATATTTTTTTATTTTTATAAACTAGAATGGAAGGGTTTGGGGTAATTTTCATATTACAATTGACACATTTTCCAAACGTATTCCTTCTTTTTTAGACGATGGTATAGTGCACAACAGCTATGAGTCAAAGTAGTCCCTGCCTCTGGACTCGGCTCCCCCAGAGCAGCCCGTCACCATGTGACCGCTACAAGCATGCCTGCTGCAGCCATGATGGGAATGTGTACATCCATGGAGGCAGAGAGAGCACCAGCCTAAGGGATTTCTGGAAGTACAGCGTGGGTAAGGACCCACAACACAGTTCAGTTCATCTGAGTGCCAGCATATGCCCAAGTTACTGCAGAAATGAAAACAAATCTTCAGCTATTAAAGTGTTATACGAGGGTAATTCAAAAAGTTCCAAGACAAATTAAAAAAAAACTTTATTTTTGAAAGTAACAAAATTATTTTTCTGCATAACATCCACCTACGTCAATACACTTCTGCAAGCGATGGTTCCACCGAAAAATTCCTTCTTGATAGAATTTTGTTGAACTAGTTTGACTCAGTTTGAATTTATGGCATTTGTCTTAGAACTTTTTGAATTACCCTCGTAGTAGTATTTTTATGTCACTGAATCAGCTTGAATCGGCTCAGGCCAATGCAGATTTTTAAAAATTTGGTCAGCTGATGGCCGATATCTACAGCTGATTTTTGAGACCGATATTTAAGGCTGATTTTTTTTTTACAGCACATTGACCGTAAAATACAATTGAAACACTCAGATAATTAAGATTTTTATGTAGCAATATAAATGAAATTATTAATACACGTACACATAATACTCTTTTAACATTTATTGAACTTCAAGTGCTGCTCACACAGGTGCCTGATCAAATGTCTTACACCATTTTTATTACTGATCAAATATCGGCTTTCAAAAAAAAAAATCAAGACTCATGGCCGATATTGAAAAAAAAACCCCAAAATATCAGCCGGCTGATATATCGGTCTACCTCTAATTACAGAACTAAAATACAGCTTTCCACAGTCAGACTGCTCTGTACCAGTAACAAGGAATGGTAACACATCTGAACACTCCTTCAGTAACTGCATGAATACACTAATGATGATATCTAAGAATACTTTCCACAGCATCTGTGTTACTTCGAATGTATGTTACATGACATACGTTTCATGCAGGAAGAAAGTTTGTTTTCAAACCATTGATAGCCTCATTTTTCTGGTCTGCTGGTTTTATAGTACTTTTACGGGTTTTTATGCTAACTGGTTTATGAAAGCAATAAACGTCCTCACCACTGTTCCCAACAAATGTCTCTTAGCTGTGGTGGAATCACTGTAAACCACAGCCTGTTGGAATATAGCTTTAAATGGTAGAATAGTCCTTTTATTGATTTCTATCACTTCTCGTGAACTCAAATGATGTGATGCATCTGAAAGAAGTTAAAATATATGCATAATGCACTGAAATATAGTAAGACAATATACCTACATAGCAGTTTGCATGGCTAAATGAAATGAAAACGAATATTTCACTAGCATTCTCATTTACAGGCATTTGTCCACATGTTGCTTATCAAGTTGTCAAATTCTATGGCTGATTTGTTGAGCTGTGCAAACACTGCCTCCCTCTTTAAATATTTCCAAACTGCCCTGTCGTCATATTCACAATAATAGGACATTAGTGCATGTAAATGCAGTCTGTGTTGCATACAGCAGTGTGTTGTAATCTGATTCCCAGGTTAAATAAACTACATGCATTGTGCTTCAGTTTGTGACGAGTGGACAGAGCTCAACTGCTCCAGTGAAGCTGCACCAGAAGAACTGGAGGAACATTCTATGGTGGCTCATGAGGTACAAACCCAACATGAACCTCTGTATCCATATTTGAATTACTTAAATAGAGATTTAAAAAACCCAAAAAACCCTACTATCTTGTCCTGATGTCTACACATGTTTTGTCTCATATTCTGCCAAACGCCTGTGAACATGTTTAACAGCTTTAACCTTTTCAGGGCTTTCTGTACGTGTTTGGAGGCATGCTGGATTCTGCCTACACCAAGTGGAGATGTCCCCTGTGGGTGTTTGACATCGGTATGACTGACTGGGAAGGTTTTTGTAATGTGCAGCTTACATTAGCAGCAAATGTTCTGACAGGAACGGATCCGACTGGACAGACAGGGCCTGTCCTCACACGTCAGTTCCACACTCAGGCCTTCAACTACCTGGCAAAATATCCACTATAGTAATTCACCACAGACTGAAACCTGCAAAAAGTCATAAAACAGCAATTTGATGAATTTCAGGCCCCGCATTTTTTTCTTAGATATTACATATTATTTCCTCTCACATTCATTCTTCACCTCCTCAGACCCTCTGTCCACGTATGAGGACAAGAAATTCACAGCTTTATACAGAAAAAAAAACAACTGTCCACCGCAAATGACATTCCATAAAAATTTTTAAGAATGCATCTGAAAAAACTGTTGCATCACGATGTTTCCAATATAAGTAATTATTGAATTAAAAAAACCAAAACTGAAAAACCCGGGGCTTCCCTGGGTCTGAGGGGTTAAAGTGTCCAGCGTCTGTACTTTCTTAAATTGAACTGTTAAACTCTCATCCAGACACACTAGTTTTTGTTCAAGTGTAGTTTTGATCTGTTATATTTGTTTGTTTTGTGTTTTTTCAGCAAAGCACAAATGGGTGCGCTGCCAAGGAAAGACCATTCAGGTACACAATCCCTTTTATATAGTAGAAGAAACACATATGACCCCACTTTGTTTGTTTGAGCCTCCTTTTAGCCTCGTCAGAAAGTCACCTTACCCACAATAGTATATTATTGGATTCTCTTTTACACTACTCATGTTTTGAAGATGTAGTCTCCGCCCTTGCCTTATAGCCCTTTTCAATAACTGACTAGATCACTATTAGTACTAGTCCTATTAGTACCATTCTTATTTAAAGGCCTACTTCTGAGCCTGCTGTCTTATGAATACAAATCCTGTACAGTTCTGACAGAATACAAGTGGAAAACTGTCACTTTGTATTGAATTACAGTGGGTTGTAAGGTGTTACTTTCATTCTGTCATGATCTTGTGTTTCACAGATTGAATAGGTGTATCTGTTCTAACCAGTGGCATTCATGATACGCAGGCATTGAAAAGCATAACTTTAATGACACAAAAAGAAATTTGAGCTCCTCAACAATGACTTTCAAACTGAATGTCACATGTGTGTTTGGAGGGAGTTCAAGGGGTTTTCTTTCATCATACAGGATAGGAGTGTGAGTTGTGTGTGCGCTGATGCCCTCCAAACGGGCAGATGCGTAGGACATGTCAGATCTGTGGAACCGAAACCGGACAAATATAAGACTTTGAATGAAAATACTAGCAGTTTGTGATAATTGATTGGAGTAGCACCTGCCCTTCAGCTGTCATTTATGTGTGTGTGTGTGTGTGTGTGTGTGTTTCTGTCGTCACTGTAGGGTCAAAGGCCAACCAACAGAAAGGGCCACAGTGCAGTGGTGATAGGTTCTGCCATGTTAGTGTACGGAGGCTTCATAGACATTAAAGGATCGTCTCAGGAGTTCTGGAGTTTGGACTTGGGTGAGTTGAAAATCGCCATTATTGCCGTGTAAAAATGTGCCATTTTATGAGCGCGTTAGAGCAGTTACTTCCTGGAGTCTGTGCTCGTTTCCCAGCAACTGCTCCCACAACAATTCATCCAGTTACACCGTGGCTGAAAACCAAAGCCGGCCAAGTTCCCTAAGGTGGATTACCAACAATAGACACATGTTCAGTTAAGCACAGACAGAAACCTGTGGCATCACAAACCACGGACGCCAAGAATTCAAGTAGAGCAGAGTTACTGTATATTAGGATCAGAAACAGGGCACATGCTGGTGAAGTTTTATTGAGTGAGTGAGAACGTTCCTTTTCACAATTATACAGGTGTGTATTATTTGTTTTTTTAATAATTAATTCTATAAAAATACCACAGGATTGTTCCATTTCATAATTTTTGAAATACTGTTAAAATATTTAGGAATAGAGCATGCAAATGCTTGTATCTGTGTTTTCTACTTTTGATTTCCCTAATAAAACTTAGTTTCATATTAGCATTTTTTACGTATTGTAAATGTTGAATAAATATAATAAAGAATACAGTGTATGTATGAAAATTATACAACAATTATTAAATTTGTTTAGCATAAGAATTTTATTAACTAACATGTTTCCACACTGTATATTCACACTAAAATGTTTTGTTTTGCATATTTTTTCTCATCTTTCCTCCAATTTTCTAGCAGGTGGCGATCCACATATCCACAGTGTGGAGAAGCAAAACTGCAGAAACTTAACAATGCACTGCATGAGACAGGGATAGCATAACAATGTACATGTAGGCCTTGAATATTTATTACATAGATGCCCTTTGGAAAACGGACATGTAACATACAGTACATCATGAACAGCCCTGCTGATCACCATCTCCTGTAGATGATACACAGACCACATACCTCATATAACCTCATTTTCAAAACCCTGAAATAAGCCTTTATATTGCTGTCCTTTTGTTGAATGTGAACTCTTGCATAATTCTGCTTAATCATGTGCATATTTGTGTGTGTGTTCACACAGATACCATGGCGTGGACCCTGCTGACTGGGTTTGAGCAGGGCTCAGTAGGACCAGGTCCCAGACACAGCCACTCTGCCACAGCCTACCAGGACTGCATGTACCTGTACGGGGGCTTGAAAGGCTTACGGGAGCAGAGAGACTTCTGGGAGTGGAACTCCAGCAGTCATGTATGGAATTCCCTCAAAACCAAGTGAGTATCAAATAGAATAGAATAGAATAGAACTTTATTGTCACTGTCACAGGAACAATCAGTTAGCAGCTCTGTTTCTTTTTAGCAGCAAATTATACAAAAAAACAGGGTTCCAGCTGGGTCTTAAAAAGTCTTAAAAGTCTTAATTTACAAATCTGCATTTAGTACCTTAAAGTCTTTAAAAGGTATTGCATTTGATTTGGTAGGTCTTAAGTAATGTTTGCATAAAGGTGTTGGCTGTATTGTGTTTAAATGTGTCTGTTAAATGTCCAAGCTGCAAAGAAAGTAACGTTAGTCGTCTCAGTTCCACCCGTTTCAACCCAACAGTTTATATTGAAATTAGGAACAATCATGGCACAGAACATTCAGCCCAGCACAGGCACAAATGTTTTTGCCAGTATGGCTGTGAAATAGGCAATAAATTATGTTCTAAGTCTTCTTAAAAAGGTCTTAAAAAGTCTTGAATTTAACTTGTAGAAACCTGTAGGAACCCTGATAAAAAAAAAAATCACAAAATTATACTGAAAAATATTGACAATATACAAAACTACAAAGAAATACTAAAACATACAGCAGTGACAAGACTGATCCATATGAATGTGGTGCTGAGTTAAAGCCAAACTGGAACCTAGCGCTGTCAGTCATCATTCTGAAGTGTCACTGCTCTAAAATGTGTTGGAATTTGGCTCAAACGTGCATTTGGACTCACAGGATGTCCTCATTAGGGTTTGATGACTAAAGCCGGGTTTTTCTTGCATGGAAAAACTTCGTGCCACCCCCAACGCTTGATTAAACCCACATTCTCTACACGCTTTTCCAACTTTAATGCCCTTGTGATGACGTTACAGGTGCAAAAAGCAGCTGTCAAACGGTATTTTAGGTGCCAAAACAATCTTGTACCGATGTTGTAAAATATTCAATCCATGACCTGATTTTGTTTTCTTAATGAACTGTTCATCTGTTTAAGTAACACATCTATCAAACCCTTTTACTGTCACTGATCAGTCTGTAAGGTCAAGGTTCAGGCTGTGGATGGTGTGACCTCTGTCTGTTTATGATCCGTGCAAACCCCAGAAAAATTCAAAGTCACTGTGATCTTATTTATCTTTATCTCATTTAATATGTCTTTGGCCAAAACTGCTGATGACTGCTCTGTTACCTGCAGTTACAACCAAAATGTTAATGGAACCTGTCGGTGTGTGTGGAGTGGACACATCTGCTTCAGCTTTAACTTCTAAACCATTTGGCCTTTTCACAAAAGTCAAAAGATTCTGACAAAGGTTGAATAAAACTGGGCCTCACCGTAAACACTGTAGACTTCGAACACACCTCAGCCTTGTAACAGCATAAAACTCCACGTACTCACACAAGACGTGGCCACAGGAGTTGTCAAGACATGTCCACTGACAGCAGCGAGATGACACATGCACCTGAGAAACAATCTACAGCAGCGCAACAGGAAAAAAAAAAAAACTACTGGTAAACATGACATTATCCATGTCATTTCTCAATAATAAAGGCACATTATATCCAGGTTCTGTTTTTTTACATAGAAAATGGTTCATCTCTGTTTTATCCCTTAAGTTGTCTCCAATGCACAGCTTTTTTTAGCCAAGGCACAAATCTGAAATGTACTGTCTTATTTCTTTATTTAACATGAATGATGGCTGATACCTGGAGTCATTTGCTTGGTGTTGTTTCTTTTAGCTGAGATAAGAAATAAGGCCTGGGATTTTGAGAGAATCTCTAATTAAAGAACAGTATCTGACGTAAATGCACTCAGTTTGTGTTTACTGCACGTTATTTTAATTATTCGACAGAATACGGTCCAAGTATGTGTCCAGACATTCATTATCTAGAATCAGCTGGTGTGTGTGAGGCGTTCCAGCGCCACAGCAGGAGCATGCGCAGACAGAGCACATCCTTTAGGGTGTGGTTCCTTCCTGCTAACCCCACCAATGCTTGGTTTCAGGTCCGGTCCGTCCAAACTGATGGGACACTCCACTGTGGTCTACAAAGACACTATGTTTGTTTTTGGAGGAGGCGAGAGCCAGAACGCTCCACACAACTGCCTGTGGAGGTACAGCTTCAGCGCTCAGACGTGGAGGCAGATGGCGGCGCTCCCCAGCTCCAACCCCCCGGACAAGATCCACCACTGCTGGGCCGGACTCGGACCCAGCTACCAGCCCAGCGCGGGCCCCGGGTCCAGCACAGGACTCCACACCAGGGAACCGGAAGACAAAACCAGACCCTTCAAAAACAAGTGCTTCCCCGCACCGCTAACTTTTCTGGGCTCAGAGGGCGCTATAGAGCTGCAGACCTTCAGTCCAGACAAGTGTCACAGCAACAGGATGTTCACTAAACCCTCAGATCGGAACAACAGCAACGACTGCTGGAAGGAGAAGGACGCACAGAGGATCGTGGACTGTTTGACCTTTGAGAACAAAGCCTTCAGGAAACAGTGGAGCTGCACAGAGGAGGATCTGAATGAGGGGGACATGGCCCAGCACCTGCCGGACCTGCTGCTGGTGTTCGGAGGAAGACCGTGCACCAGACACAGTCCCATCTCTGTGTGGCAGATGACCCTGACTGAGTCCTAACAGCCCACAGAGCTCTACTATCATCAAGACTTTACTCACACGAAAACATATCAGTGTTATATTGTTGCATACATGCTTACTAATATTTACTTATAATGTGACATTTTTAAATAAACACAAATATTACTTATATTGTGGTGTTATTCTAACTACAGTGTATTTGTGCATTTATGAGCTCTTTGTGTTCTCCTTAGAGCACAGGTGTCAAACATGTATCCTGCGGGCCAGAACCAACCCGAAAAAAAGAGTCCAATGCGGCCCTTTGGATGAATTTGAGAAACGCAAAAATTACACTGAAGATGTTAACGGTCATTTTAGTTCAGGTTCCACATTCAGCCTAATTTAATGTCAAGTGGGTCGGACCAGAAAAATGCTGTCTAATGTTTACATTTACAAACTATCTTTTCACAAAAAAATGCAAATAACCTGAAATGTCTTAAGAGAAGTGTAATTTTAATGTGTAATTGCAGATCCACTGTAAATTGTAATACACATGTGTAAATGATAAACTGAGGCAGAATATTGTTAAAATTGCTCTCATGTTTCTTACTAAATTTGTTTTTTTCATGGTTGTTCAAGTTATTCACATTATTTTCAATTCAGATGTATATGTTTTCATCATGTCATTTTACTTTTTCTACACTAAAAGAGAAAAGTTTGGAATTGACATTATTTATATATTATCATGTTATTATTTTCCTGGTCCGGCCCACTTCAGACCAAACAGGGAGGATGTGGCCCCTGAGCTTAATGAGCTTGACACCCTTCCTTAGAGGTGTGTTCTTACAAGTGTTTAAAGTCATATTCTCCAAACTTACAACAGCTTGTTTTACGCTTCAGGCACTGCTGTCAGAAAAACAACATACTTATTTAACACTGCCAGTTATGGTATTAGAGCCTCTGAAACACTCTGACACACTTTCTCAGCATCAACAAGCCCACACTCGTGGAGACACACAGCAAATCACAAACTGAGAACAATGACATGGCAACACAGCCTGCGATGTTCCCAAAGTATCACCAGGGGGCGCCGAAGTGGTGTCATATCTGTGTTGTACTTCTAGTGTAACACGGTTTTTTCTCTTGTAACAGCCAGATTTATGTTCAGTATCAAGTTTATTCTGCTTTATTGGAGATGTACTGTATGATGTACATGATATTCAGTGGATTAAATACTACATCCTTACACTTCTAGGTCTTACATTAGGAATAATATGTTAGTGGAAATAACCTGGATGTTTTTTTAGTGTATTATTATTATTATTATTATTATTATTATTATAGCCCTTATGTGATTTAAAGATTGCTGAAATGGTCAAAAGATTAACAAAGTTGGATGAGTTAAAAAAATAATTACTGATATCTAACAGATTGGATGCTTATGTAAGCCATAAAATAAATCTATTCTAATTGAATACATTGGGACATGAAGAAACTGGCTTTATTGACATTTTATTGGGAAATTAATCTCAAAGACAGACGAATTTGTCTAACTGAATTAACTAGGTATATGTATTTACAGTAATCTTAAATCACATACTGCATTTTTGCTACAAATACTTATGTAACTTTTCCTTTACAAGACATTCATCTCATGGCACTGGATTTAACCAGTGACTGTGGTCCAGGTGTGTTATCCTTATTTTATGACTATATAACTGTCTTCATTGTATTCAATAAGCATATGTTGTAGCTTTAAGGCCCATTATTCTCTTTCACAGATACTTTTATTCAAGAAATCTAACAGGACCTTTTAATTATATTTATGAATATTTGGCGTCTTTCTTGTAAAGCTGTTTTTACTTTTTTTTTTTTTCAATTTTCAGTGTGACTATGGTCCGTGGGCCAGCCGGCACCCTATTTTGGTCCTGACTGATGTTGTTCAATTGAAATAAGTAATTACACAGGTAAAAAATATTCTTCATATAATCCCAGTTCATGTTAGTTTAACCCATAAAGACCCAAACTTCCCCCATCGAGCTAAAGCATCCACTGATCTAAACTGTTTAATACCTGCTGATCCACTAATCCTATCAATACATGTCAATAATTGGTGTAAATAC